>WJFB01002181.1:0-21587 GCA_009870185.1 Pygmarrhopalites habei
CCTTCCAGCGGGAGAGAATTTTGAACAAAGAGAGAAATGTTTTTGTCGTAGTGAGATTTGAGAGTGACCTGTTGTTGACCTGGACGGATGGAGCCCTGACCACTGACAGGTGTCAAACAAGATGAGTTCAAAGAGGACAGATTTTAAAGATGCCTGGGGAGAGGCGATGCAGGAGCCCAAGAATGAAGCTAGTAAGAAAAGTTGTTCCTTGTTCCTTGTATTGTCTTGGTTTCCTTGTAAAAAATAATAATAACATTTAAATAAGTTAATGATTATTTTGTAATGTAGTTGCTGAATTTCTACGTCAACTACCTGAAGATGAGGTTTATGGACTTGTCAAGACTACCAGTGGAGGAGTGGTGGCTGCTGAAAATTTAGAAGGTAATTGCACAATTTCTTTTCGATAATACACAGTACAAAAATAAAATGTGTCAAAAATTGAATTTTCAGAGGCCATAACAGTCATCATAATGTTTTCGGACGCTGTCTCCTTACTAAACCGTCGTCGTGTAAAGAAAGATTACTTAATGGCGTACCTGACTTCCAAAAAGGTAAAATTCTCCTTTCAAGATGACAAGTCGAGGCTGTGCAATTTGGTGCTAAAATTATGGGGAGAGGCCAAAGATACAAAACTTAAATTTGACACAGAAGAAAAGCCCAAACCTAAACCTCAAGTAAGATTCATGTATAAAACAATTAGGTTGTATTGTCAATATAGCTTCAGAAATATCAAAATGTAACAATTAAAAATTATGTGACAAAGGTCTCTTCCTCTGAGACAAAAACAACAAGCACAAACTTGTTCAGGCAGTCAAGTAGTCAGACTCATGGACCAACGTCGTCAACAAAGTCGCGGTCGGTCCCAGTACAAACACAAACTACTCCAGAGATATCAAAGACTAAAATTGATCGACACACGAGCCCTTTTGTTTCACCACCGCCTGTGAATACTTGTCAAGTCATGAATCCTTTTTATCCAGTCCGTCCTACAACACAAGAAGTGAACATTGAAGATGCTGAAATGAGTGAAGATGACGATGCTACCACATCTGCAACTGGAACTTCAGTTAATATGTCCACAGAGGCTGAAAGAGAGACGGGACAAATGTTAGCCGTCCAGTTTGCCGAATGGTTTTACACTCGCCTTAATTCATTAGAAGACTTTACCTCTGCACATTTTTGGAAGGATTGTAATTTCTCCATGCAAATTGAAAGTCTGACCAGTCCCCGGTCTATTACTGTTGTCAGGGACGGAGACACAGTGTGTCTGGTTATGAGGAGCTTAGTAGCAGAGGAAGGCTGTTTCTTTAATCCAAATATACTGAATGGTATTGGAGTTCGGGGGAAAGTTAATCCTCATGGACTGGCACAAGTCATGATTTGTGGAACGGTGAGATATTCTTAATAGTTTTGTTATTGTTGTTGTAAGAAAATTCAAAGAGAGTTTCCCAACAAAATTATCATTAATGCATGATTTTTTGGAACAGGTTCACCGAGGCAATGCTGGAGTTGGCACCTTTGAACAAACGTAAGACTGTAACTTTCAAAGGGATTTATTTTAAAAATCTAATCATGTTTTTCTTTTATTTGTCCTTAGGTTCGGTTTAATGAAAGATCCTTCAATGGGTAATAGTTTTAAAATAAAGTTTTCTTTACTTCGATTACGAGAGAGAAATGTTTTGATGAATGGCGGCGATAGCAACGGTGGTCCTCAACATAATCAAGGTCCAGACACGACCATGTGTGGGATAATTGAGGAAATTGACGACTAAAGTTTATATTTAAAAATGTATAACATAATATTTTTTAAAAAATGATATGGCCCTATAAGCGTTGTTCTAACTAGTATTCAGTGGCGTAACCAGGCACAGGCCAAGCAGGCACTGGCCTGTGTGGGTTCCGAAAAATTTACAGAAAAATTGTTTAAAACTACAAAATTAGGCCCCTAAAAATTGATTTCTGGGGACTGGGCCTGTGTCCAATTTTCGTCTAGTTACGCTACTGCTAGTATTGGTACGTTGTCGCTCTATACGACGTTCAAATTGAACGGTTCAATTATGAATCATATTATTGAATGCATTTAATGGAAATTTTATGCCTTCCCGACGGTCTCACTGAGACATCACAATAAGTAATTTTATATACCTATACTACCTTTAAAATGAATGTTAATAAAGTTTTTAAAAAAATCTACATTGACTCAAAATGAATCACTCAAAATTGAAATTGAAAGGGTCTCAAGTTTACATTCAATTTGCACAATAAATAAATATCACACCTTGTGTGTATGTGAGTCACTAAGTATTTCATCGGCAAAAAGTTTATATACACAATGATAAATAATAAATACATATGATATTCTGCATAGTACTACCGTAGTAAATTATCTTTGAACTTCCTTGTCTTGACGAATGACCGCACCTTGAATTAGTTTTCCGGTTGCCTGTAGTCGTTTTTTTTTGTCTAAATATTACTTGAGTAGGTTCTTCCCATGGTCTGGGTCCTCTAATATTTGTCCAGTTATCATTATCTTCCTCCGCCTGCAACTTTGCATGTGCTCGTTCTAGTGCTTCTCTGTCCGACGCAAAAATTATTCCTTTCTTCTTCATATCTTCCACTTCTTCTTTGGAGAGAAGGTTTTTCGGATTTCTACCATGTTTGTACCTATAATAGTAATTAATTTTTAATGTACCGACAATTCGGGAATTACATCAGATCAGAAACTCTAATTCAGAGCAAGACAACTTACTTGACTTTTGAAAACTGCAGAATGGCTAGGCCTCCACCGAACACCATTACGAAGAATGGAACGCCAACCTTGAGAAGACGCTTACTTCTATCTGCAACCATGTAGAAATCCTGCCAATAAAATACTAAATGCAATAATCCGAGAATCTAAGACCGAAATGATGAAATTCAAGACCAATAATGTCCCGCTTTTTTCAATGGCAAAATATCTATGATAAAATCGAATTTAGGTGTTTTAATCAAGATTGATGAAGGTGGTCACAAGATACATTGATGAAGGTCCTTCATCAATGTACCTTGGTTTTAATTAAGTAATGTTTGTAGTTGCAGTAGTCTGTAATTTTAATTAATGTTTTAATTTCCATTTTTTTCAATAAAAATGCATTTATTTTCGAAATTGGTACATGCTTAATTATTACACTGCTGTTGTACTGTTGACTGCTGTACTACCACTACTGCCTGAATTCGGAGTAGTAGAGACTGTCCCTTCAACATCCTCCTCCTCCGCCTCCCCAATTTGTACACTGTCGGTATCCTCAACGAGTTGTGTCTCTTCTTCCTCTTGGTCCTGCACCTCCACCTCCACATGTTGCGTATGTTCTTCAACCTCGATGGACTGCAGACACTCTTGTAGTTCCACATCACCATTCCCAGTAGTTTGTACAACATCAACAATTTCCATACACTCTTGAAATTCAACTTGTCCATTCCCAGTCTCCTCCTCAAGTATTGCTGGTTGAAGTATTTGCGTCGTACTCCCATCTTCATCTTGTTGAATTGATTCCACTTCACTTGTCATCATTTCAATTTGTCCATCATCATCATCATCACCAACTTCCTCTTCTTCAATATGAGAATTTTCACCGGTAACACTTGTCGAAGCATTTAAAACTTGCACGTCTTGTATTGCATGTTCAATAACTTGCAATTTTTCGTCATTTTCGTCAGGAGGAGGAACAACGACCATTTCTCCACCTTTGTCATCCACTTCCACTGGATTCTGTCCTAAAACTATATGTAGTTCACTCACAGGTTGTCCTAAATGGTCCAATTGACCTGACTGTTGAGTCTGTAGGACATGATGTTCAGGATGAAGTTGTACATGTCCATGTTGATGGACTACTTGGTTGATCAGACTCTCTGTTGTCACTATTGTACCACCACTAGGGTCACATTGAGACGTTTCCCCACTTGTTGATACTAATTCAATGACATGACCAGCTGGAACTGAAGCTCCCAAATTTGACAATAACATTTGTTGACCACCAACCACGTCAGACGAAACCGTCACGGGTAATGTCAAACCAGAACTCACAAACACCGAACTGAAAATAAATTTTAAAAAACATATTTCTCAACTCCACCCTTCGTCACATTTATTCTTGTGTTGGAACTTTTTCTCCTCATTCAACACATTACTTTTAACATACTATATAGTTACTAAATTTTAATAATCAAATGAGTCCATTTCAGTGTGGTAGTAAATAAGCATACAAAGAAAATACAAAGAACAAAGCAAATCCAACAACAACTAATCATAGTGTACATTATGAAACATCTTCTTTTATTTATTTTTTGAAAGAGAAAGATAGAAATAAAAATTAGCAAAAAGATATTTAAAAAATCCACTGTACAATAAAAACAATAACTGAATTTCTATACATGTATGTGTACAAGATGTTAAGCAAAAATAAAAATAAATTAAAAAACACTAGAACCATGTTAGTCTCAAGTAATCATGTGCATATACTACATACTGTCCATAATGCACTACAAAATTATTCAACAGCTCATTGACTACAGTTTGGAGCAAATGGCTTCTTATCCACACAGTTAATCAAAGCATCGTCACTTGTCATGTTTATAGACATGAAAGGAGTTGGACCATACCATTTTTGTTGATCGATATACATGTGATCGTTTTGGACACTGAAGGTGGCTTGTCCAGACTCAAAGTCAAAATGTGCTGTTCCCTCTCCCTGTACATCTTCAAATCTGGCCACAGAGTCATCCAGTATTGTGGCTGGTGCCATTGAGACTTGACCGTTTTCATCTAGTAGCATAAGTAATAAAATAAATGTCAATTGAATATGATTTTACTAACGTAGGACTATTAAGTATATGACTTAGTGTCTTGTAATAATAGTTAAAATGTTGTCAATATTAACCTTGTAATTGGAAAAAAATAACTTGTTTCCCAGTCTCGTCGATGGCGGTGATTCTTTTAAATTGATTTCCTTGCAGATCTTGAACAATAAATTGATCGGACACAGCAGAAGGGTCTCCCTCAAAAATCATAGAACCATCAGTCATTCCAACACCCATTCCACCACTAACGTCCACCTCAACAGCATTTTGAGTACTAGTGTCCATAATAAACACTGCAGGAGTCCCATCACTATTCACACCAACGTACTCTGTCCCACCAACATTTGTTATCTCAGTTTGGCCATCCAAACCAAGAGATGCTATTGAAGTGGCCACTACATTACCTAATGCATCGGCTAGAAAGATTTTTTAAAACAAAAAAAGAAAGAAAGAAACATTCCATTTTAATTGTTAAATTTTACAACGGAGTCAACTGACATTCATAACATGTTTCATTATTCAATAATGATTATTGTATGTTGAAACTGTATACTTTGAGACTACAATATATAACTTACATTCAGAAGATGGAACCAGGACAGGAACAGATACTGAATTTGGATTAATACCATGAAGAATCTCAATCGTCTGACCATCCGCGGTCACCAAACTTCGAACCAAGCCATCACCAAGATTTTGGGTCATGTCAGAATTATCAGTGATGATTGTTGCTCCACCTCCTCCACTCTGTACACGAGTCCCTCCAAGAATTGTTGGGAATTGTCTCTTCTTAATTCCAGTATTAACAATTCCAACAGCTCTATTAGGGAGAGTATCATCTGGTGGTAAGCGAGGATCTTGAATACAATATTATATTTTAAATATATATACACACAAAATTATTTACCAAAATCAATTTCGTTGTGAAATAATCATGTTTTGGAAATGGGAAATTTTTTACCTTCCATTTCCTCGGTACGAGCAACATCTTTGTGTAAAGATCTGATATGTGCCTGTAATTCACGTGAATACATTTTCGTAAATCATTAGAACATCATGACGATTAAACGAAACTAATTTTTGTTATATTACCAAGTTTGATATTAATTCACATGTATACTCAAAAATTCTATACGTCAATGTCAATCTGTATACTAAACTCAAAAGAAAATTTTCTGTTCGTGTTTTTCACCTTAAGATTTATATTTCGCACAAAGGGTTTACGGCAATAGGGACATTCATACACCTTTGTTTCGGTGTTACGATGTAAATTGGCAGACATATGCCCTTGCAAAGCTCCATTTGATTTGAAACTTGCATTGCAGATCTTTAAAAAAATTATTCACTTTTAAACTTTGTATACAAATATAATATCTGATATATTATTATGAAAACACAAAAAAAAGAAATAAAAGAAAACGAAGAGATTATTTAAATTCTACAACATTCTATGTACCTATGCAAATGATAAAATATCAATAATGAATAACAATAACTGAGACTTAATTTTTTCAAAATAATAACGATTAAACACGTATAAGTACTTACAGTGCAACTGAATTCCTTATTTGCATCGTGTCCTTGCTTGTGTTTCACCAAAAGAGATTCACTCAGAGCAACCTGTATTAATTATAGCCATTTTAAATTTTTTATAATTTTTGACGACATTGAATATTAAATACTGACGAGTATACTCAAAACAACAACTTACATAGTCGCATCTGTCACAGTGGGGAAACACACAGTTTTTAGGTGGAGTCACACCATGTTTGGTGTACAAATGATATAGGACGAGATTCCTTTTCGATGCTTTCTGTAATCAATAAGCAGTACAAAAGAAACTATTAGAGCGTCATAGGTAATTAATCATTTATGCTAAAATCTAAAAATGCTAACATTTCATGATCTGACCAAAGAGTAATTCAACTACAGAAAAGATATGAATATATCATAATAACCTGTCCGCAGTATTCACAGATTCGTGCATCAATCCTTTCATTATGAACTTCCTTTAAACGACACAAACAAAGGGACATGTATGAACTTTGAATGAAATAGATAGGTATAGTTGATGTAAATAAAATAAAAAAATTTATCAACTTACAACTAAATGACGTCGGTACGTATAGTAGGCGTCAAATTCAAGAGGGGCATCGTCAGAACCACAAGGTTCCACAGTACATAACCATGGACCAGTAGTATTTTCAGCTCCTGAAGGTGACTTTTTGGCAGATTTGTCAGATTCCCAGAATGACTTGTTTATACTTGGTTTTTTGAGAACAACAGAGCCTGCAGAGTCTGGAGATGAAGTTGACTTCAAAACAATGTAAGAAACTTTCGATTTTGAATCCTTACTTGGACTTGAAGTTGTGGAAATGTCAGATTCTCTTTGCACAATTTTTAATTTAATATTCTTGTGATCCTTCACCAAGTCTGGGTATTTCTTTAATACTTCTGAGATGATTTTTGAATGGTTCGATGAACCTTGGACAGTATCCAGACCTTTAGGAACGACTGCAGTAATTACGTGTTGTGGTTGCTTGTCCTTTTCAACGTCAGCTGCAAAACGAACTGTCTTTTCAACTTTGTGTGATGAACTGAGACTGTCTGTAGATTTTATGGACGACCTAGGTTTAGTTTGATAAGTATCCAAACTAATATTATTATTAACATTCTTTGATGTACTAGGACTGGTAGTGGAAATATCAGACGGTAAGGATGAAGAAGATTCATCCGAAAATAAAGAGCTGGCAACTGACGAACAGCCCTCAACTGTTGAAGATTCAACAAGACTGTCTTGACAGTGATATCCTTCTGTTGTAGACACTTCTTCTTCGATAGTATCATCAGTCAAATTCACATCACTCATGGAAGATTCTTCTGCACTAGTAATATCAACTGAATGAATGGACGTCTCAATCAACTCTTCCTCAATTATCTTGGGAATTTTGGACGCAGGTGAACCTTTTCAGAACAGGACAAAGAACAACAAAATGTTAATAATAAATATACTTTCTTATTATATTATGACAAAATTGTCATACATAATGACACTCACACATAATTTTATGCTATTAAAATCAAAATTATAAAAGGGTAGAAAATGTTTAGTTTTTGTAGTAAATTAATAATAAAAATTTACCATCCGTAGTAGCTGTACTACTTATCATATTTCGTTTAACTCCATATACAAGTCCACCATGAGTCGAAGTTTGGCTTTTCACAGCATCAAAGATGTCTTCAGCTTTCCGGATGTGAGATGCAGCAGCCTTTTGTCTCTCCATGAGGGTATGAGTGGCCGGCGTCAAGTACTGTAAATATAAAATGATATTTCATTTATTTATTTTTCTACAAATTAGGACGTAAGAAAGAGAAAGGAAAAATTACCGGGTCTTCATCAGGATCAGGCCATTCAAATCTTGTTGGACGTGGTGGTTCATCTCTTGGGGGCCACCTTAAAAGTAAATAATATTAAATATAAACACAACAAGGTATACACATGAAATTATCCATACAGTCCATGATATTATTATCGACAACAACACTAACTTTTCAAGCATCAAAGGATCTGAATTTGTTGCAGGTGAATATTTTCGTTCTTTCCAAATTGGTAATCTATAATATATTAATATTTGTCTTTTTGTAGCGCAGATTGCTATAAATTATAGCCCATAATGATACATTACGTGTAATAATTTGCGAGTCTTCCGTTGGTGATTAATTGAATGGTTGTAAATACAAAGAAAATTTACTTTTTTGGTGTTGTTGATATTTTTCCTTGATGATTTGTAACACGAATAGTATTTTGTGGTTGAACCCGAGCTAAAACAGTTTTAGTCTTCATACCCGGTGGTAAAGGCCTTGAAATATTTTGTCTAGACGTAGTCACAGTTGTATTGTTAGGGGCTACTTTGATGGTGGAACCTAGCTGGACAGTTGTACTTTGGACTGGAACCTTCTGTAGTTGCTTACCAGGTTCAACTGCCTCTGTATAATGGAATTATTTAACAAAAAATCTTTTAAGGAGACTGATAATACAAAAAATTATACAGCTTATACAGCTATACTTACTTATTACAAACACACACAAACTGTCAAATAAACAAATTTTATATCAAATTGATAATTGTTGCATATTTTCACTCACGTTTAAAAATTATTGGTCTTGTGGGTTCTTTCTTAGCCACTGCTATTGGTTTCCTTGCATGTGCTTCCAATAATTTCGTTAGAATTAGAATATTCATCAATTTAACTGTCCGATAAATGTCATTAAACTGAGTACTTTTAACTTCTAGCTTTCCGGTATAAAAAAATCTGAAAATAGAAATACAACAAAATTTTATTACATAAAATAATGAAGGAAAAGATTATTCAAAAAAAATGGAACTACACTGTAAATTATACTACATTTATGATGAGTCTATGGGGACGAGAGGGACCCCTTTTCTTACTTTACAATTGTAACCATTGTACTATATTCTACGTCTTTGGGCAGAACCAAAACTCCACCGGTGAGACCAAAAATACGCTCAAGATTTGCAAAATATTCGGTACATAGGTTGACAACCACTCTATGAACCTGAAAATAATTTATAAATGAATTTATTAATCCATTTCCTCAATAATTAAAGTAAAGTAATGATTTCTTGACTATATGTCAACAACATATCATATTACAATCAAATTGTAAACAATTATAGGAAAACAAAACTTGATCCTTTGTAAGAAGGATAGGTATCAACGTTATGAAATTTTCATCGTAGTAGAATTAATGTAAAACAAGTTAAAACTAAAAATAATATATTTTAGTAAGAGTTCATTAATTCATCAAGTCGAAAACCTACCTTAAGTATTTGATTAGTATGGAATTGCAGGATGAGATCACAAAAGTCACCTCTGTCATACATACTTTGTAATCTTTGTAAACAATAGTTTCCCCAACTAGAATTCAATAGATCATACAGTATCATTTTGTAGAATCAAAATATTCATTGAAGAGCAAATACCTAATACGAATGAAATTAATTGTAGAATTAATTTGATGTATTAACAAGTTTAGTTGTGTATTTCTTACTTGTCAACTCGAACATCTTGACTATGTTGTGATTTGACGGGCTGTAACAGTTGCATAGACTTTTCTCCCTGTCCAACCAATACTCTAGTAGTTGTCTGAATATTTACTTCCTCATCCTGTGACATCTTGGATCAACAATAAAAGAAAATACCAAATTTCTGTTGTTGGTTGACCCCTCTCTCTCCGCAAAATAAACTCCTTAGTCCTGGCTCTTAGTCCTATCTCTAGGCGCTTAGGTATAAAAAATCCCCCTCCCCCCTTTGCGATTCCAATATATTTTTTTGTGACAAGAATATTCTTTCGTCAAAGGGTCCTCTCCCCTTCAAAAAATGTGTATCATCAATTTTGATTAGACATGGTTGTAACAAAACATTAAAAGGACGCTACAGTATGAGTTCAATGTCAATCAAAATTGTTTTTTAGAAAATAATATGTACTGGCAAAGCTCTCACAATAATTGGCGTCCTTTGAAACTAGTAGTTTTATGATATTAAAAAGTTATATGGAACCCGTTTAGGATATTAATCGTAAATAGTTTCTGTTCATTCTGCTCAATACATCAATGTCTAATTAATACTATTTTAAATACAAAATCCATAAAGCTTTGCTCCATGTAACTTGCACTTGTTATTTTTAGTCAATGTCCAATGATGCAAATTATTTTATGACGACTTAAATCAGTCAGTGACCCCTCTCTACTTTATATTTTCCTAGTCATCATCTCCACACAACAGAACATTTAAAGTTGTTGTGTGAAGAACAGTCAGTCTATATATATCAAAGATGTATTTATTAAGATGTAAAAGAATTAATTTTCTCCTTATTCTTTCTCCAATCCTCTTGTTCATCGTCTTCTACTTTAAAAGAGGATTTAATCAACAACTCCTCCAGGAAAAAGTCATTCTGGAGGATAGGAGAGATAGACTAATTCCAAGTCGTCATTTAAAAACTTGGACAAGGATTAGTGACAACATTTTTGTGTACAGTGCTTTTGTGGAGACGAGAGACTACTCATGTCCATATATAAAAATCATAGGATTAAAAAGGATCCAAAGTCGTCAATCCCTCAGGTCAAAATTAAAATCAGGACAGACAGTTTTGGTACAAGATATATCCAAGGTCAAGGATATGATTGACCTGACCTCAAAATATTATTGTAAATTGTACTGGGAACAGGATAATGTTTTGCGTCACACTCGGAGTGTCAATCTAACTTATTTTGTGTATGAGGAAGGTGTCAAAATATTTGGTGGTACATTTTTTAAATGTTTTTTCCAACCAGATCAAATGATCCTCTCCCTCCCAGGTCAACTTTTTATCGCCATGTACCCACAGAATGTGTCCGGCTACCCTGACAAACTCATCTCAGTACAAAGAGAACGAATTAGGACCAAGTTGTCCGTGTGTGTTCGTCCACTCTTTGGTCCCATGGACAATCTTCTCAAATTAGTCCAATTCATTGCCTACTACGAAATGCAAGGAGTGACTCGGTTCACATTCTACGACTTGAGTGTCTCTCCAAGAATCAAACGATTCCTCCTGGACTATCTGGACAATGTTCAATTACTCGAGTGGAATCTCCCGACGGGTAATTCTTCCGAATTGTGGGATTATGGTACGCTCACAGCCCTCCATGACTGTATCTATCAAAATAGTGGTCATGTCATTACCGTGGACATTGATGAATTCCTCGTTCCACAACGACACCCAACCCTTGTCAACTTTCTCCAGGATCCAGCCTTTCAAAGCACCAACAACAAGAGTGAGAGTAACAACGTTTGGCAGTTTAGTATTCGTAATACTTTCTTCTGTGATGAATTTTGTTCAGCGAATGGGAGTCGAGGGACGGGTTTGTCCTCACAGCGACAACAAGAAAATGAGAAAGAAAAAGAAAAAAGAGAGAAAGAGTTAAATTTCCCAATTTTTTCATGTCCCTTCCGTACAAAGAGGATTTGGGCCGTACATGATCGTACAAAGTACATTACAGTTGCAGAGAAAGTTCTCTCCGTGGGCCATCACTACGCAACGACATTTGTCAATGGTAGAGACCCCCGATTCGCCAAGGAAACGCTGAATGTGTCACCATCCCTAGTCCTCCTCAATCATTACAGGGAGTGTGAGTCAATTTCCACAAAAAGAAATCCTCTTCGTTCCCGATCTGTCCTCAGGGACACACAAATTCAAAAATTCCGACCCCTCATCAAGTCCTCTCCTTCATTCCTAGCATACATGAAACTTTGTAAGGGACCCAGTGTCATTTAACCATTTTTTACGTTCTTTCCTTCCCCAGTGCTAATGGCCACAGCTAATTCCAGACACGCTCCATATCCCTTCACACACACACTTCCCTACAGAAGAATGTTACATAATACAACCTTCCCGACGTGCCACAAGAGGTACAGGGTGTAGATGAATCCCTCTTCCTCTCATAATTACTGTCTCTCTTATTGTACAGAATTCGCATAACTAGACAAAAAAATCCACAGAGTGATTATTTTGGGTTGCTCTCTCTCTCTCCACCTTGACTTTGTGTGTAAATGTGTGTGTGTGTGGGAGACATTTTCCCCCAAAAAAAGAGGGGATGGGAAGATGGGATTGACTTGGTAGACGGAATATCATGTCATTTTGAATGATGAAGTTGTCCCGGTCAATTCCACAATGTTCCTCTCCATCATCACAATACTGCTAAGTATTACTCAGACTTTTGCCTACTTCGATCATCAAAATCTCCAGCATCAACATCAACACCTTCAAAATATTCAAGAACGCTATCCTTCCAGTCATAATCAGAGCAATACAGCCGTGTAAGTTGTGCCATCAATCAAAAAGTTCATTTTTCTCTCAAAAATTAAATAAAAGGAGAAAATAGTGTTGGAAATCAGTGTTTTTTAAAAAAATCTTTTGTGTGCTCTCTCTCTCTCTCGTTTAAATACAGTGAAAGTCGTGACAGTTACCAGGGTTCCTCGTCGTATGGTTGGCCGAGTCACGAGCATCATCATGAGTCGACCCCGAGTCATGGTGGTGGTGGAGGTCACGGGTCCAGTCTCCATTCTTATTTTGACATTGCCCTCACAGCCCTCGCTTTCCTCTCTTTTGGAATATTTCTCCTCAATCTTCTTCTCAACGCACTCCTGGTAATCTCTCATTTTTATTTTCCAAAAATCATTAACGAAACCAACTCCTCGTCGTAATTCATTAGTTACAACACAGTTCTAAATTGACAATTGATTTGACGCGAGATGTTGAAGGATGTATTTAATATGATGATGGGTAGTTTGCAGGCTTAGTCACAGCTACAGGTGGTACACAAACAGGTAAATTTTAACAAAATGTCTCAATTTCTGTGTCCGACAATTTTTCTGCTTGTTTTTTTGTGAGTGTTTACACACCAATCTTTCCTTCTTTGGGGAAGTTTTTTGTGATTTTTGAAACCCAACATATTTTTGTGATGGGAAATATATTTTACGGCACAGGCACAAATACAGGGGACACGGGGGGTATCATGACCCAAACTATGACAGGTACAATGCAAACAATGACCGCCACCGGTGGTTCGAGACGAGAGGCACCATTGACAGGACGGCGGATTAGAGGTCAGAAAGAGGATGGTTTTTTTGTGATTCCTCTCAACTTTTTGACACTGACCGAATTTGACAAAGTGAAAAAAATTCATTTAAAAGAATTTGACATTCAACAAAACAGACATTGACTATAGACATCAACTCAGATGATCGTCCATGAATAATTTTTTTCAATACATTTTGATACAGTGTACGGCAACTCATCATCATTAGTGAACGGTTAGTTTCCTCGGATGTGTGCAAAAATCCGCAAAAATGTTTTTGCGAATCTACAGGGAGAATGATTTTGACACCTCTCCTTTTTTTGTTTTTTTTTCAAAATATTTTTGTCTTTTATTTATATAAAATTGAGGTAGAACTTCTACCGTAAAAGTTGACAAAACAAGGATTTGATTCTGATACTAGTTATGAATTTAAAATTTTGAAGATGATGAGGCTCAGAGGGTGAGAGGGAAAAGGGCAACATTAGAACTGTTCTTGGATCCAGTCACCTCCATGGACTCTCTAGCTCATGTATAACCGAATTCCTTTCCATCCTATCCTGTCCTCCCATATAGGATAATGTATTACAATTTTGTGATGCTGATTTAGAATGTACTCAAGTCCATTGATGCAATGATGGAGAAGCACGAGTGTGTGGGGAAGGTATTTTGTGAGGGGAATCGACAAGCAAAAATAATTGGGAGTGGATTCCAATACCTGATGCCCCTTTACAGGTACTTTACATCCTCCCTCTTTTTTGTTTTGTGTCTTGACAAATGGCAGGGGGTCACAGAGTGTGACATTGGAAGAAAGAGAATTAATTACCAAAATCCCTCTACTTACTACCTCATTATGTCATTTCCGGTTTGGTGCACGCAACTCTGTCTTCTCATTTTTTTACAGTATGAGTGCCTCATATTTCGGAAAGAAATTTGGTTGGCATGAAAACCTCCTGGATCATCTTACAGCCGTCATTCTTGGTGTGGGTGACTCTAATTGTGTGAGTCACTATCCGGAATGTTGACCCTTTGATTAATTTGTGCAAAAAAAGAAGAAGAGGAAGACAACGTTACGCAGCAAAAGACTGAAGAGGAAGCAGGAGCCCAGAAAATTACTTGACAGTGCCGTTAGCGTCCCATTTTGTCCACATTCTACACTTCTACTATTATTATCATTATTACGTTTTCCTGTGTGGAGGGTCGTCATGTCATTGTAACTGAAACTGCTTAAATACTTGAAGGCATAATTAGTTGCGTGTGTGTTCGAGACCGGTAGTACATAATGATTCTTCAAAAATATATACTCTTATGTAATGTATTACGCCAACTGACCACAACAAACGTTAAAAAAATATTATGTCATAGGCTATGCACTTGAGAGGGGGGCGACATACCATACAAGTACAACAAGTCATGTGACAACCAAAATAATTAATCTTCAGTTCAGTCCCAACTAACAATTACGATGATTACTGTACCAGAGGAGAACATATTTATGTATGTCCGACTGTGAACTTTCATTCAAGACTTCTTTTATTACAATTTTGTACTAATGTATTACATAATGTGTAACATTTACATAACATGATAATATTTTCCCCTATTCGTTGTGTACCCCTTGGATGAGGATGGTTGAAAATGAGCTTACTTGTAAGTATGACAAGCCGTAGTTTTTTTTTGTGTTAGGCAGATTTGTAAATGATAAATGAAAGAATGATTTGTTTTTTTGTTGTACAGTGTTGGAAAGAATGCAAAAAAAATAAAAATGCCAGTAATAAATGATCAAGTGAATCCTTACAATATTGGATTTCTTCAAGTATTATCACACTCAATCCCGTCAAAAAATTCTCATATCCTCAATTTCCTACTGATCAGTGTTAAAAATTGTAATCATATCGATCATGGGAGAGGTATTTGAGTAAATTTTCTTTTCTGAAACTGACATGGATCAAAACGTGCAATGAAGATCGGACCTTCCGTCATCAATCATTACATTTTGTTGATAAAGGTAAAATTGGATTCATCACATGGAGCTGCCCAATTTTTGAATCCGAGTCATCCATTTCCTAGAGTGAGGGGTTACAGTTGATTCCCTTCAAGTGTCCAATTTCCGCTGTCAGAATTCTAGACCGATTCTGGGCGAAAGGACGATCGCACCACCAAAAAAAATTTGTACCACTTTTACAAAGGCTGAATGAAATTCTCTCATGACAAACAAAGCACAGTTGAGAACAAAATCTCTGTAATTGTAGTATGCACAAGAGCTTCAACAAAATTTGATCATTTATTTGAGGTCTCAGTAAATGAATAAAATTCGGTGGGCCAAGTCTTACTCAACTTTTTTTGTCTGTACAAAATCCACAGTTCATGGAAAGAATGGGAGTTGTGGGAGGAAGTTGGTACTTTATTCTCAATTTATTTCGCAAAAGTTCATTCCCCTTGGGTCAAATAAGAGGTTAGACTAAAATTTCATCATCCCCAGTCTCCCCTGCGTGTGTTTTGTGTGTGTGCCGAGTCCTCCCGTCAATTTTGACTAAAACTCAATTTGTCTTAACAACTAATTGCCAAAGTACATTACGAAAATATCTTTTAAATAATTTATCCTATGATATTCACCCACACAAATTGGGATGGACGGGAATTTTTTTTTCCAAAATGGGAAATAAATTGCAAAGGTGTGTGCGTTTAGATAGTTGCAATTTTTTCTTCTTTAAAAAAAGGGAGTAGTGAATTTTTCTTATTTTAGCAAAGTCATGGGATTGACTTGCGACAGGAAAATTTTTTGCCTTGAAAGTGATTAAGAGACATCATAAAAGACATTGATAAAGTCACAATTTAAAAAATATGTCGACAGTTAAATCAAAAATAATTCCTGCTAAAAAAGAAGATTCTTCAACGTGATTTTTCTTTTTAATGATTGTCTCTGCGAACTCAATTAATGGGGGAAAAGGGACTCTTATGAAATGCACGATTGATCCCTACCCATTAAATTTAATTAACGAGGATAAAACTATTCGACTATTAGTCACCGTATCCTGTGTGAAGGTCGTTTCTCTCTCAAAGAGAAATTTAATAAATTAAATTGTACTCTTTGTATCGTCGATCACAAATTGTGTGTGTAACACAATGGAAATGTGTACAAGTATTTTGTAATTAGTGCTTTAAAATATTTGTCGTCACGTTACGTACATTCAAATTACATTGTGAAATTTATACTAATAGGTTCATGCATGGGACAACAGTTTCCATGAAACAAATATCACTAAAGAGAGAGACAGAGAGAATGATTTTAGTTGAGTAAGTAAGTCGACAGGATGAAATTTTAATAGACACTAATCCGTATTTTGTTTCGTTTAAGAAAAGGATGACACAAATGAACGAATATTGCACCTTGACAATCTCTCCCTGCACTTTCTCCTCTTTTTGTGTCCATATCCTCCTCCTCCTCCTCAAATGAGACTTTCTTTTGATGCTGATGAAGAAGAAGAAAATCAATAACATTGAAATTTCCAAGTTGTGTGTGAGTAATGAAATGAAAACGGAATTGTAAATGAAGGAGAGGAGGAAGAGTGGAAGTAACTTTTCAAATTAATTTTCACTCTGTCAGGATTCTTGCTATTCTTTCGTCTCGATGAGATAATTGAATGATCTCAAAAACTGTTTCCTAATAATAAAATTCCCTCTCTCCCAACCTCCTTCACATACCTATACCTAGTCTTGAAATTTTTGCGTGTGTGCCAATTAGCCCATGTCGAATATTTCTCATATCCTAAATTACAGTCCTTGTAGTTCAAGGGCACTCCAGTCGAGGACCACCCTCTCACCTTGAAAGTAACTCCACTTGAGGAGAAAGTTAACTGAATTATATTAAATAATTTCTCATCATGGAAATAGAGGGTAAAGAGCTCTCCACCCACTCACCTCTCATTTTAATGGATTTACAGTCCGTATAATTAATTATTACGCAATACACTCAATGCCACCCGTTTGTGAGTTTGTTTGTGTGTGAAACTTTCTCCTCCTCTTAAGACACGGATGTCTCAGTGAAAGGACCACATGTTGACAAGACTCGTGAGGGTGGACGAACAAGTTCTCTTTGTTGGACGGGACGGAAGGGGAATTGGTGTCGTTGGTTGAGCCGACAAGAGAGAACATCTCTAAAACTAGCCCTAAAATGAGAACTCATGAAGGCAAAGATGGGATTGAGTCCACAATTGGCGTACATACAAATGAAAGTGAGGGGAGTGAACCAAGCACTGAAAGTACTCCCACCCTCATAGTTTGGAGACCACATTTGCCAAATCTTGCGAAAATGGTAAGGGAAATTACAGAGTGCGAAGGCAATCACAATGAATATCAATATTCGGATGACTCGTCGTCTGGACCGGAGAGATTCACTCCCGATCCGGTGTGAAGCTCGAATAGCCCCTACCCGCTTGAGTCTTAATTTTGGTACTTGGTTCCCTTCCTCTTCTTTCTCCTCCTCCTCCTCTTCCTCCTCTTCTTCTTTATCCTCTGATTTTTGTACTGTCAATGTATGCACCATTTTCTTGTCATCACAACCTCTCCATTTATTGGACAGTCGACTCGTGGATCTAGTCATCCTCGTCGTCGTTACATTGTCTCCTCCTCCTCCTCCTCCTCCTCGTCCCACCCCAAAGATTTTCCGTCTGAGGAAACACTTTCTCCCTGTCACCCTCAACTCTTCTTCAGGTTGAGTAGCAGTGTAATTGTAGGGCTGAGCTGTCAATACTTCTGGTGCCTCCACCTCAAAATGAGCTCCCTTCAACTTGTCATCCCATATTTCCTCCTCATCCCTCCCTCCTCCTCCTCCTGCACTTCCAACTGTCATGGATATGGTGGGGATGGGACTGTGATCATGATTCCCCATCATCTCCTCTTGATCTGATTCTGCTGATGTCGGCCAAATTTTGTCCATACAATTTTGTCTTTGCACTGAATTGGGGAGTGTGGATGGAGCGGAAGAAGAAAAGTTCTCCTCCACTTCCTCCTCCCCCTCCTCTTCACAGTTCGGGTTGGGAGGGAGAGAACTGATGCAGGTACAATTACTAGGGATCTCTGTTTGGTACAATCCTTTTGTAGTCACAACATTTCCTCCTCCTCCTCCTCCTCCTCCTCCTCCTCCTCCTCCTCCTCCTCCTCCACTCCTCCCGTCAGTCTCACACTCAGTCTGGGACATGTTGCAGACATTGTGCAGACACCAAGAAAAAAATTTACAAGAGGGAAACACTCGACCATTATTATTATTATTCCCTTTTCTCTTTCTCTTTGTCGGTCTCCGCTTTTTTCTTTGATGACGGTTCCAGGTGGAAAAGCTCCCATTGTTCTCATTACCCTGGATGGATGAGGATTGGGGAGTCATCATTATTTGGGTCGTACTACTTCTCCACAATGTGATACTGATGAGAGTGTAAAGAACTGAGATGATGGAGAGGGGCAGGAGGAATAAAAACGTGAAATTTACAAGATCAAACACATTTGAATCGTACAGTGTCCTCTTTGCAATACCTGAAATCACCCCCAAAAAATGCACATTGTCAGTTTCTCCAAAAGAAAAATGATGTGAAAGACAAAAGATAAATAATAGAGGAGGAACACTCACAGAGAATTTCAATTTCACCGTCCATCAGTCGGATTGTCACCGTGTTGATGTAGTACAGTCGGGGGGCACTCAAAATCCCACTCACTATCCACACTGCCACGATGGAGAACTGTGAAACAGTCACACCAAAACATCAGAAACATACTTTTGTCGTCCCATCACGAGTTGTGTGACGAGTTCCAAAATTGTCAAAAGTAAATAACATTCATATATGTGTCGTGTGTGTGATCAAAAAACTGTCTTCCACACGAAGGAACATCAAAATAGACTTTTTTGAGGATAAACTTTTAATTATTTCCTTCAAAAATTCAACTTGATTGTTTCCCATGCCCTTGAGACCCGGACAATGTCAGGGAATTCAATACAGCCAGGTCTTTTCCCTCCACACACACGCACACGACAACCTGAGTTTGAACTGGAGTTGATAGTACTTGTGTGCATGTGTGTGTGTGGGGCATTGTCATAATTGATGAAATCAGAAAAGACTCTTTGAGTGGAACACTTTAAAATTTATGGAATTTATTCAGCACTCCTTTCATCTCCTCAACTGTCTTTTTAGTGTCGAAGACTGTCTTTAATAATATTAATTTGTGCGATATTCCGAGGAACAAGCCAAGTCTCTTTTCGTCTGACTGGCTGTAGCCTCGGCCGTGTCTCTGTATGCAGCACTCAATGCAAAATGTCACTGTTCTGTGGTTTAATTTTCTCTCTCCCCTTCCCTTTAAATACTTTAACTGTAGTCAAATTGAGGGTGAGAGTTATGAGTTTCGAGTTTCATCCAAGATCCAATTATGACACTTCTCACATTTGTAAAGTGTAAAAGACTGTCTTCGTAAATAGATTTACGGATGAAATTTGGCTCTTCGTGTCTCCTCCACGTCCTCCTCCTCTTCTCTTGCATTCTATTCGAAATTTCCCAAGGATGAAAGGAAGAAGAGGAGACACAATGTAATCTTTCAAGTGTGTGAGTCTTTCAAGCCCTTTGAAATATTGACTTTCTCTCTATTTTCCTCCTCCCCTATTATAATACTTTCTACTGTCATCATCATATGGCGTGTAACTATTTGATGAGAACTTGTCCGATATATATTCGATCAATGGACATTCTCATTTACCCCTCTGCTCCTGACATCTCCTCCCCCCTCCCTCCTTCAAAGAGGGCTTTTAATCATAAGAAAAAAGCCGTTATTTGCTCAGTAAATGGGTACAATACATACTTAAGAAGTGGCCATTATATTTCTTTTTATATAAACTTGATTTCAATCAGTTCCCCCTCCCCAAATATTCCTCTCTCGGAATAAGAATTGCCTTCTTCAACCTTATAAACGGATAATCCATACAGAGAGAGAAGTAACAATGGGATGAGGTCCTTCTACACAGTTTATGGGAGGAGAGAAAACACTTTCACTCCCTGCCCTAGGCCAACATGAAAGACTACAGACTTTGATGATGAGATTCAGAACGGTCTCCTCGAGAATGGAATTCTCTCTCTCACACACACACACGTACGGGCACACAACGGAGTAGCAGATTGAGTCTATTGCTCTCCACAGTATCTTTTCCTTTTCTTCAGTTCAATCTACAGCATCTACAGCCGGCCATAAAAAAAGATATTGTGTCTGTTCAAACTGTGATTCGCATTGTTGAGGATGAAATATATTTTTGCTTTCACTCGACAAATGGGAGGAGGAGCGGATGACTCTGAGGCTCACTCATGCAAAATTTCCGTGGAGAACAAACGACAAGATCACCTCCGGCTCCTATCTTCTCCCTCCCTCCCTATCTCTATCTATCTCTGAGAGTTTTTCATGAGGAAAAAAATCAAAAAAAAAATGTCGGATGGAATATTAAATTTTCATATTCCATTTTATCCCACAACAAAGTGGACTTGATTGTGTGTGTGCAGGGGGATGTGAAAAATTGAAATGTTTCAAATGACAGGTTTATGCGTGTGTGTGTGTGTGTCTCGGGCAGGTTTTTCATTCTCACATCCTCTCGTCAATTTTCTGCCTATAGAATTTTTCTAGAATTGATGGGTGTCAAGTTCACCCTCACACCGGCACCCATTTATGTGAACGTGTGTGTACTCGGGATGTACTCACCTTGAGTCTATAGATGGTCATTAGTTGTCTGCATCTCACTGCATGAATTATTGCAATGTACCGTTCCACGCAGATGAGAACGAGGATGAGGATGGAAGCTGTGTGACTGAGCACGGAGACAAAGTGATACTACGAGAATAAAAATATTAGACGATATAAAACTCAGACTTCACTTTCTCTCGGAAAGTGGAATTTTGTCAAAAGAGGGAAATTCCCAATAAATCTTGTACTTGATACTTTCTCTCACCATTTTACAAAGAATTGAACCAAAGACCCAACTGTGAAAATAGAAATCATAATGAGTCACTCTCCCACTTTTCTCCAACTTCAGAATTTATTTTCGAGTTAGGACTTGAAAATGAATGGACACGTTCGTAATGATGTTCTAAG
>WJFB01002182.1:0-21585 GCA_009870185.1 Pygmarrhopalites habei
TGTGAAGAACAACCATCATTTGGTCAGGATGCCAGTGAATTTCCAAATATTCAAATTGTGGAGGAATTACCAATGCCAATTCTTCAGGATGCTGAAGGAAATGTTTATGAAGTGGAGGAATTTCATCATCAGGGTGAGGGGGACATGACCTTGACTTTTCCAGCAAAAAGACGAAAAAAATCGGGAAAAAGTGCTACGAGGGGTAAAGAGAGTGTAGGGAAATTACCCAAGAGACCTGTGAATGAACTCAAATGTTTGGAACCTGGTTGTGGATTTGCTGGAGTAAATGTTTCGGAATTGAGAAAACATTTGACATCAATTCATTGCAAAACTTTTGATGAGGAAGTAATTCTTTTCCAGTCTGACAAAGGTAATTATTTTTTACAACATGAGATGAATGATGATGAGAAATTATTTGATGATTCATTTCAGTGTAAAATGAATCTTTTTAATCTAAAACTTTTTATTTTAATTGTTTTGTTGTTATTATTATTATTGTTATTGCAGAGTTTAAAAGTTGGAGAGAAAATTATGAAAGGGAAAGAATGGTCAGTTTTATTTTTCGAGGAGGAACCAAGAAAATTTCTCGGGACCAGGCCGTCACTTATTTGATTTGTCATCGTTCGGGTCATTACAAGCCTACCATGAAAGATCAGTCGTTACGAAAGAGAAAGATGAAACCTCAAGGGAGTTGTAAAATGAATGGATACTGTACTGCTGGGATCAAGTTACTTAAAAATTTGGAGACGGGAGATGTCAAATGTGAAATCTGTCATACTCACTATGGCCATCCTCTGGATAGTGGGGCAATTCCTCACCTGAGAGTGAACAATATGCTAAGGAAAATTATCTGGAAAAAATTTGAAGAAGGTGTGTAATACAATATTTATTATTAGAAGCTCTACACAAGCTATATTTTCCCTTGTATTAGATAAAATCTACTCTATATTAATTACCATGTACAAAACAAACATCATGATGATGTGCTTTTAAAATTTATAAAATTTTAAGTATTTTTAAAATAATGTGTTATTTGTCTTGACTGTAGGAATGTCTTTCAATCAAGTTGTTCAATACTTGCATCATAATCCTGATCAATTGGAAGGTCTCCGTTTGTTGGACCGTAGAGCTGTCCGTAATATTTATGACAAGTTTAAGAAAAATCCAGGGAAAGCCTTCTTAGACGAAGACTATGACAATGATGACACAATGAGTCCTTCTAATTTTGATGCCGACTCGATGGATGTGAAATCACCAATAACAGAATTACAACAACAGCAGCAGCAACAACAACATCATCATCACCATAACCAAAAATCTTCCTCCCTAGTCGCAGTTCAAATGGACTTTCCATCCGACTCTGATAATATTGATACGTCCAAAATCCCTACATTTACCTTGTATCAAGTCCCCAATGACTCTTCTCAAGAAGATGATGAGTCTAATCAAAATTTAATTTTAGTATCCACCATAGACTCGGCAGGTGTCATGCAAGAAATGACTGTGCAAGAAGTTGAAAATCAAAATTGTGACATGGAGGGTGATACCTCTTCAACGAATTTGACAGCTATACTTGGAGGAGGAGGAGATGAAGAAGAAGAATTATCAGAGAATAACAGTGGACAACAACAGTCTGGTTCAAATAGTGTTACAGTGAAGATTGCTAAAAAGAGAGGGAGAAAACCTAAACAATTTAGGTTGAAGGTTGAACAGATGGAGGATCCACAGTCACCAGTCAATGATCCTGACAGTGATCCATTTTTTGATCGTCCTGGAGATAATAGTGGTGTCATGATTTTGGGTGGTGGAAGTCCAGTAAGAAGATCGTTGAGGGAACGGAAAAGGAAATTATTTCATGATGAAGAAGAAAAGAAAAGTCTCAAATCTGCAATGATGATGAAGAGCGGTGGGACCAGAGTCAAACAACCAGACTTGATTGAATATGAAAAAAAGGATAAATCTTCACCATCAACCCATCCCCATCAATCTACAAATGTTGTCCTAGTGAGTAGTACCAATCTGAAAATGACAACGACTACGTTCCCAACTGCTACTGGTACTACTGCTACTACTACTACTCCTACAACAACAACTAGGAATAAATTAGCATCCTCGTCATCCATCGTCTCAGATGAAGATGTAGACAAATTGGCACCACCAACTTTACTCAAATTTGACAGTGAGAAAACTGTTCCTTCTCCTTCCTCCCTGTCCACTTCTTCTTCTTCTGGAAAAACTGACTTGGAACCTCCAGTATTGGAAAAAATTCAATGTACTGATGTTGATGATGACCTTCTTCAAATGACTGAAACAATTAATTGTGATGAAATTACTTCTTCTCCCACTGTCACAGACTCTCGAAATAATACAAGGATTGTTGTTCTGGAGACAACTACAATGAGTGAGGATGAGAATAATGATGACGATGATGATGACAGTACTTGGAATCCACCAACTTTTCTCAAACCAAAAAAATCAAAGACTAACTCTAAGAAGATGGTTCGAATGACGTCAATGAAAAATCCAACCATTCGACTCTACTCTTCATCATCCAATCCTGGTGATATACAACTTGAAGGAGGTGGTGGTGGTAGTAGTTCAAAAACTCATAATAATACTACCAACACTTCTCTTCCTCCTAATATCCAAGACTGTATTAGTGATGAAGTCAAATCACAAATAGCAAATCTACTCGATCATGCTGAGTCTGGCCCTACTGTTCTTATGTACAAAAAGTTTGGAATCCTTGTTCCAGAGTATGGACCAAAAGATCATCGTTTCAACAAGGAAGATTTTTGTCTTGTCATTCAAACCCCAGTTCAACGTGACCTCATGAAAGAATTTGCTGACATTGTGTACATTGATGGTCATAAGGGAAGACAAAAAGACCTCAAATTAATGTTTGTCATGGTCTTGGATGAATTTCGAGAAGCAATTCCAGTCGCTTGGCTCATCTCTAATGCAACAGATGACCGGATGGTCTCCATCTTCCTCAAAGTACTCAAAGATCATTGTGGTGACATGCAGACTTCGTACTTGATGGCTCCAATCAATTCAAATTACTGTCAAATTTGGTCAGCAGTTTTTTGTTCAACAAACCAATTGACGGATGAGGAGGAAGATCCAGCTGAGCAACAAGCTCCTCAAATGATTTTGAATGAAGAAGACACAAAGAGGGACATGAGGATAGAGGTAGCCGAATGTTTTGCAGATTCTGCTACAAGGAAAAGATTGAATGAACTCATGCACAACATGATGTATGCGGTGGATCAAGACTCTATGGACTCAATCTACATACAAATGAAAGAATATTTGGAGACAGAACATGGGGACAAGGGAAGAGACTTTCTTGTGAATTTTGAAAAGAACTGGATTACAAAAGCTCAACAGTGGAGTTTAATTTACCGAATTGGTTCTCCAGTCAATACATTGTACGTGTCCGAGTCTTTTGGAAAACTCAAAAAGTTTATTGCTTTCAAAGGTACCAAAATCCTGAGTTCTGTGATTGATCCTGTCCTCAAGATTGGCTATGACAAATGTTTCTCTCGGTCCAAAAGACTTTGTAAGGGGGATCAAAAATTGATGAAGACTCATGATGACATTGCTATGTCCCATCAGAGGTCCACTCAAATCCTTCAAGAATATTTTCAACCCAGGATGACACTTTGTACAACCCTCGCAGATGATGGAAATACTAGGACGGAACAAGAAGTTGCAGATGACAGTGCTTGGATTGTCGTGGACCCGGAGAAGGACACAGAGTACACTGTGATTGACATTAAAAGTCAGTGTCGATGTAGATTCATCTGTCCAAAGTGTGATGTCTGTGTTCACAAGTACATGTGCTCCTGTTCCACCTCAGCCGTCGACCATCAAATGTGTGCCCATATTCATTTTGTCCATTCTCAACTGAGGTACCAAGACAAGAAAATTAAGTGGATCCCTGTATCAACAACCATCGCGGGTCATAATGTTGATGACATGGAGACTATTGTCATTGAAGCAATTCAAGAGACAGATGATTAAAACTTTGAAAGAGAAATCTTTTACTTAACTTTTTTTGAAAATGATCAATACATGTTCTAAAATTTGATTAAGTAAAATAATATAATGTTAATGTTATATATACACACATCATAAATAATATTACGATAATATTATACAATACAAATTATTCTACTACTATGAAACAGTTTTTAAATAAAATTAATTTTCATAGTAAAAACTAATTTAGTAGAATACATCTCATAGAATAAACAATTGTTTTCTTATACTAATTACTTAAATAATTGCATATTGTTCATATAAAAGGTTACGTATTGCATAATAATCTTCTGAGAGGCAGCCTTCTACAGTTAATTTCCCCGAATCTTGCTGTAATTTTTTTTAAAAAAAACAAACATTATATTATAGTCTATTTAATTTTGCACCATAGTCAATCATAGTATGATCATCAATCATAACTTGTAGTAGTTTACCCGTCTCAAAGCGACAGTCCCATTGGCACACCATAGTACTCCACCAGCAAATTCAGACGGTAGTCCATGACGAGCGAGTACCAATTTAAAGTCAGATAATTTGAGCTCATTTACAAAAACTGTTTTATGAGACAGAGTCTGGAGAATAAACAAATAATCACAAATTGAAAATAATGATGTTGATGTACTTATATAGTTGAAATGACAAATTCATAACTGTTTTATCTCTCTTACCTCATGGCCTTTTATAGGAGCCAGAGTAGGAACCAATTGACTGATTTCGGGTTCCTCTTTAACAATTTTTGCCTCATCATCACCAGCAGACTCTATTTTTTCTTCTTCCATGAGTAGATGTGCATCAACTAAAAGAGAGACATAAATGAGAATATTGTTGTTGTTGCTAACTTTATTAACGTGTATATAAATATAAAATTCATTTATCGCTAGTTTTATGATGTTTTTTACTCGTTTCTTACCCCATGCTAATTCTGCATCCCTCCCTCGTTTAAAGTCCAAAGATGTGACCAAGGAATCTTTTAGTCTTACCTAAATAAAAGACAAGGACAATCAAAATATTATTCAGTAACAAAAATGTATAATACAAATAGTGAGTGACAATTGTAAAAAAAACTTACCATCTTAATATGACTCTCTGTTGTGACGTCAACTGCATCCCCTAAACTAGGAGTATATACTTTGGTATCAGTCCCATTAAAGACGGAGGCAAGAATATCAGTACATTCTCTGGTCCCTCTTGTTACGATTAATCTTCTAGGTTTAATCTACTCATGTACAAAACACACACACACACAGATTTCATCAATACGTTTGTCATTTTTTAAAAACATGTAAAAAAACAATTCTTCGTAACCGACAAAAGTTCATTACCTGCTCCACAATTTTCCTGATGGATTCAGCATCAGACCGCCCCTCAAAATCAATAAAATTAACTTGGCAATTCACGGCAAGCTTTTGTTTGACAACTAAGTACTTTGTGGGTGGTTCATTGTCAAATTCTTGATTATTATTATTATTAGGTCCAATCTGACTCAACCCATTCTTGCTCTCTTCATTCAATCCGTCGACAATGAGAAAGTCATCATGCCTGCATATAAAAAAAAGACAAGAGAAAACGTTAGTAAGGATACACACACACACACACAACATAAATGTCTCATTAATTTTATGATGATAAAAGGAAGGAAAGGAATGATAAAGAAGCAGACATGTAGAGAAGATTGTAAATTTTTGTACCTAATAACCTCGCCATATTCGTCAAACTTGATTTTTTCCTCCACATAAGGAAAGATCGGATATTTACTTTTGGAGGTTTTGAAAATGCCCGACTCAATATTACTTTCCTGTCCATGTTTGATAAATAAATCATGGCTCACACTGAAAATAAAAATATTTATTACTTTACTGATTATACTTGAATTCCTGCTTAGAACGAAAACCAAATGAAGGGAAAGTAATAGGAAACATAAGTGAAAATGATCAACTGGAATTAACTGAAGGAGCCCAGTTTCACCTTCAATAATGGGTATGTCATGAACGTTATTTAGATTGCTCAACTACATAAAATGTCTCTATCCAATCTCTCTCTACACATTTGAAACAAAAGCCCTAGTAAGAGTCTTACTCTCCATAAATATGATAAAATGAAAGAGTTCAAAGAGTTGTCTTTTGTATTGATCAAAAAAAAAGAAGAAAAAAAAACAATTTCTCTAAAAAGTTGCTATTGAAGTAATAAATTTCCGGTAAAATTAGAATGTACAATCCATACTAAATCTATACAGTACAGTAAAACATACAACTATGTAACCAGTTTTTATATTTGTCAATTAATTTTTGGGATTTACTTAGGTACTTAAGCGACTGAGTTATTTTTTTGATACATACAACCTGTACATACATGCTACTACAAAAATGAATAACAAAAACTTACCGATTGCCATGATATATCCCTGTGATCTTGATTTCACTGTCAGAATCATCCGAGTCATCCGAGTCCATCATTGCTTCCCTATACCACAGCCACAAAAGAAAATTTTAGCAACTTTGGATAGTCATTCACATATCTTCATAAACTCAATACGTACACATTTATATCCTACGCATATATAATAAAACAACACATTTACATACCTCTTTTGCTTTCGGTCTCTATATTCTTTCTCTCGTTTTTGTCTATAAAAATCTTCTAATTCCCTTCCTTCCAGTCGTATCCTTTGCTTAAGATCCAACTCAATCAATTTAGGTGAGGGGTCATCAATGAGGATTCTTGCTAGTGTACCAGGACTCGTTTTAGTAGTTAATATTACACTATTTCGATGATCTTGACACCATTGTACAAAGAGGTCACGAGAAAATCCACTTTCAAGGTCAGGAGTACTAGCTAATACAACCTAAACACAAGCAACAATTTAATTCAATATTTTTTCTTCCATTACTATCATGTGTTAAAATTAAAAATTAATTAAAATTTCACCTTTGGGGATGGAATTCTGTTGACATCAGCCAAAGAATGACATATTTGTAGGTGACGAAATTGGAATGGATTATTTCGAGCTCCTGTTTAAAAAGCAGATACAATATATTACAATTATTGTGAACCAAGAATACTACTGTAGTATTACTTATACGGCTTTAAATTGTAAATATATCAAATCACAGAAATGAAACAAACTTACCTTCAAAACTTCTCATTAATTTATCACTCATCCATTCAATCTGTAAAAAATTAGATATTGTGTATGAAGAAAAATAGTCTCCAGCTTACTTACAAGCATATTATACAGCATAATTTATACTCTCTCGCTCAATATACTACTAGTACATGCATAAGATGTGCAAAATAATTATGTTAATTACCTGAGATTTAGCAAATTCGATCACATTGTAGGCAATATTATTAAGAAGAGCTACTGAATATTGAATAAGACCCGATTCTTTGTTTCTCCATAGCTGATCTAGCATGTGAGCGAGTTCTAGAACACGTCCGGCAGTGTCCACTACAAAAAAAACAGCAACAAAAATATGATATTATTTTAATCCCTCTCCGTTTGTACAATCATATTGTGCTATGTAGCAGTAAATTAGCTGACAACTTACCGGCAATGAGAACATTACCACCATTTTTGAGGGTTTGTAAAATATTTGCTGCAATGAA
This sequence comes from Pygmarrhopalites habei, assembly GCA_009870185.1. Classification (NCBI taxonomy): domain Eukaryota; kingdom Metazoa; phylum Arthropoda; class Collembola; order Symphypleona; family Arrhopalitidae; genus Pygmarrhopalites; species Pygmarrhopalites habei. The sequence continues at coordinate 7,651 of WJFB01002182.1, forward strand.
ACAAAAGCATATATATCATTCAGTACCATAAAATTTGTACATACACTATTATGACAGATATCAATGAATTGTAGTATTTTTGAGAAACGTACTCATAAGTTGTTCATCTCTGGCTCTTCTTCTTGCTTGTACATAATTAGCATTAAAGGAATCGGTAATTAACAGGGAAGGTCGTTGAATTTTGTCGAGTTCACATCCATTCAAATGTCTCTCTTTCTTATGATTAAAATCAACAGCATAATAAATATCTTCTTCGCCCACTTTCACTATTTTCCATATTGTTCCTCCTATCATATGACCGGCTGGTAATGGAGTTATTGTGAGTCCAAATCCTTTGCCTTTTAAATTGATACTTTGATTGTATTTGAGTTGAATAATTTTATCCTGCAAAAAAAAGCAAACGTTTAGAAATTGATCAAGTTTAAAGTATCATAGATCGAAAAACGTTTTGCAAGATTATTATTATACCACCGTAGTAATACCATACATAGTGGTAAAGACTTACAAAAGCTGCATCTACGTCGTCCAAGTTAAATAGTTCAAAATTTTCCCCAGAATTCTGGAACAGAAAGTATTTTATTAGTTTTGATCACTCTAATGGGCGTACAACATCCATAAATCTTTGATATAATTGATTTCCTTACCACATGTTGCAAATAGCAATAAAACAGAATAAAATATAGTGTAATCAAAACTACATGCATGTTTCATACTTACTCTGGACAGGTAAAAGTCATACATGAACATTTGTCCCATTTTGAAAACTGGAATTGTTGTGTAGACTGGACAGGTTAAGCCACACTTTCCCACAAGATAAGGTAAAGCTCCTAAGTGAAGTACATCAGGATGTGAGATGAGAACAGCATCAATTCGACCTACGTGTCTAAATGTCCAAATAAATTTTTTTTTGTAAAAACATTTAATGTTTTCATTCATTCATTCATAATTATAATATAAACGTACATATATGTACATGCAATGTTAAACTATACACTTACTTTCGTAGGTTATTTATATAGGATATGTCAACTCGTTCATCCAGTCCACAATCTAGTAAAAACTTGAATTCATCCACTTGGAGCATATAACATGGTGGAGACTCACCCATGACCCCGGAGAAAGCAGTCATTTTAATTATGGAAGTCATTTTGTCGAAAAATTAAAAATTGTACCCCAGCCGGGATATCAAAGAAATTTTCTATACAAAAAATGTCGACTTTACAAATTCCAAATACGGAAAAAAGGAAATGGGAATCGTTCAATTAGCGCATTCTCAATGTCCAGTGAATTCCCTGTACTTTGAATGACCTAAGAGTTGAATATTTTCATTTCATTTAAAAAATTCGGATAAGAGACAGAGACAAAACACAAAATCCCAAAGACTGAGTCTTAGTTCAAAGACTTTCACCCCTTTTTGATTTGAACCCCCCCTTTGAGCGGTAAGAATCATGGCATCAAAAGAAACAGGGTGACTATTTTTTATACGGGGACGATGTCAGGAATAAAAAAACAAATCCAAGTAATCTATTTATTTTCTTCTCCTTGTGGTCATCAAGATATTTATTTCTCGGTGTGTCAACTCGGTGTGGTTTTTAATCGATTACAATTATTCAAACTTAGGAATACTTAGGATCCAGGTAAATTAAGTACATGATTTATTTTTATTTGTTTGCAAATAATCTTTACTGTCAAATATAGATTCTATTTAACAGAATTTCTATATCTTGTAAAGTACTAAACCGCATTAGTATTCTATATTATTATTCATGCCATTGCATGTTAGTAAGTCAAGTTGTCATACATACATTTGGAATTTGAATAGGTGTTTTCCACTAATTTATTGATTATGTTTACTAGGGTGTGGAGAGATGTTTCCTTAAACATTTTGTCTTGGTCATGTCTTTGTGACATAGTGATATTGGAGGATTCGGTAAGGACGATTACTAGAAGGAGTTTATTATGATGGTACGAATACAATCAATAGAGACAAATAGTAAATTGTCCGGTTAAAGTTTACCCAGTCCATTACAACTTGTATAATCTAAAACTCTGTGATCTGACTATCATGAATTCAATTATTTTACTACTTTTATCTTTTAAAAGGAATCTTCTTTTTGTTTATAGTGCTGTGTTATAATTCTGCGTTGTTGTACTTTTATTTTGATAGAAAAAACTTGGGAAAGGATAACATGGACATTCGGATACGAATCGCATTCTCTGTTATGGCTGCTACATTTGCTATCAAATATAGTTTTTGTAAGTAAATTTACTTTACTCAGTAGTACCTGGTACATTCTCAATTCTAACAGTTGCAGTTTGAACGCTGTTCATTGTAAATTACAATTTGTAACAATTTCTAATATTTTTTTTTGTCTCAGGGTTGGGAAAGATGTTTCAAAAGAGTAAAAAAGACGACTCTCCTTGAAACAAATACTCACTGTTTTGGGATTGCTAAGGAACAAAGGAAAGGAAGATTGACGTCATCAAAATGGTCCGAATAATAACATGTCACCATTTCGCCGGTCAAAAAATTGGCAAGTGTGATGAAGTTCTCAATCTGACGGTCGCTGATGAATTCATTGTTGTGGCCTTGGAGCATCAAGTTGCCATTTATTCTAGTGATGTTCCAACAGAAGATTTGTCTTATTTGAAGTCAGCCACTTCTCGTGGTGGTGGTGGCAGTAGTAATGTGGGAGCTGGTAGTAGTGTCAACAATCAAGATTTAGAAGATGTAGGAAGTACTCCAATATTTTTTGAACGTCCCAATGGATCCACAGCAACTAATAGTAGCACAACAGTTTTGGGAGAAGGTTCATCTCCCAGTGTGAATGGTCAACGTTCCTCCAGTGGTCCATCATTTAATTATGGAGATGAGTTGAAATTTTCCCATTCTTTCCCTACAGTTGATCTCATTGATTTTATATCTTACAATCGAAGAGGCAATTATCTCCTGTGCCTTGAAAAACGAGAGTCCTCCAATACTGCCACACAACCAGGTTCTAATGTCTCTTCAGATCAGGACAAGAGGAAGAGTGCTTCTAGTAGTACCAGTAGTAGTACGAATAGTGGTCGAAGTATTCGAATTTATTTCAATTGGGACATTGCAACGGATGGGAAACCAATGAAAGCCAGAATTGCTGGACTCGTTTCTCCAACAGGAACTGAACCAGATAATGAAACTTTATTAATGGTAGAAATCCCACCACCATCCTTGTCATCCCCAGATGGAAATAGTTCAGCAAATATTATTGCTGTTGCCTCATGTAATATTTTGGGTCATTTAGCGTCTCTGACAGAGTCGTCCGTTGTCAACATTTACTCATTCAAATTAAAAGATGGGAAAGCAAGAGGGAGGTCCAAGAGTCAGTATGCAGATTTTGATTTTTCTTACACAATTGAACTCATGGGATTTCCTCCACTCCCAGTTGACCAAGGTCGACTTGGTTTCCTCGCCAATATTATTTCAGTTTCTACCTCTGGTCAAGTACACATTTTTAGAATGACAAAACATGTCAAGACTCGTACTAGGAGTATTAGTAATGACTCGGGAAGTAGTGGAGGCTCTGGATCCACTGGGACACGTGGACGAATTTCTGCTTCAAGTGCACACAGTCATGTGACCAGTGGTAGGATTTCTGGTGGTGGTGGTGCCGGAGGACCTAATACTTTAGCCACAGATTTTTCATCCTTGGAAACTTGTGATAAAATAGTAGATAAAGTAGTTTTTGACCCAAAGAATGAGTCTATCAAAGTGTAAGTGATTTCTAATTTATTTTAATTATTATGAACGAGTATTATTATTATTCGTACAAGGAGAGAGAGAGGAAATTGAAACTTTGAGAGACGTTAATTGTTTTTTCTGCAAACAAATGTCGACATATTTTCTCTTCATGATTTACCATACGTTCAAAATGCATTGTAGGGAAAATGGGCGATTACAAAATTACAAAAATGTCCAACTTTGCAGATCACCTCTCTCTCTCTTCTTGCTCTCATTGTACGTTGTGAGCCACAACTTGTGCAACGCGCTTATATTGTTGCATCAGACGATATCCTTGATAGTCTGAATGTCTTTGAGTTGGCTTGCACACGAGTTTTCCATGAATTTACTTGCTCCGTCCAAGTGACTTTCGTCATAGATTAAATGTAGTTAAGTGTCATAATTAGTTGTCTTTGCTAGTCTGTATCAAGATATGAGTGTCTTGCAGTCAACAGGTGCGTCTCAAATTGTTCTTCATGATTAAGATTTCTGTTTTTTTCTCTCTCATTTCTGTCGGCTTTCACGTGCTCTTTTCTCATACGTATTCTCATCGTATTTTCAGGTGGTGGTAGTAGCGATGAAGGTAAAGTCATTTACACTCCTCAGTCAGATGATGATGATTTTGATACTGTTCCGTTTCAACCAAAGAACAATTCTGGTCATTCATTCAAGTTCACAAGTGAGTATTAAATTGATTTTATACATTCGTTCATTATGTTACATATGCAAGGCATACATTACACTCTCTCTCTCTTCTCCATAGGTGTTGTTGAACAACCAAAAGCAACTCAATTCATAGGGAAGAAACGAAAGGGAATGATAATCAAAGTAAGTATTTATTATAACAAATTTGTTTTTAATCTTTGAACAAATATATAAACAAATTAACAAGTAGGAATTTATTTTCATTCTATGTTTACACTTTAACAGGGAGTAAATAGTACGAAAATGAAGCTTGAGTCTTTACCTGATGAATCTTTGGCAGAGGATGTTGTCCCTCGTTCCAGTAGTTCTCTCACTATGAACTCCAATTCAACTGTTGATGATAACTTTGAATTTGACTGTGACTCAAATACTGTGAGTATTACTATGTACATGTTATAGTGTTCTAATACTACTATATGTATTGACTGCCTAGTAACATAGTACAAATATTTATGAGAATCAATTGTATCATTTTAACAGCAAGGGTCAACATCTATTTGTGCTGTTGAGGCGTCATCGCCCAATCTTAATGATCTCATAAAGGAAAATATGGATCTCAAAGTGAGAATACAATCTTTGGAGAAGGAAATGGAGGTTCTTCATGTTAAAATAAATCAACTGGAGAATAAAATTCAAGAGGAAGAACCATGTTACAAACCTCTACCTCACACTCTCATTCATGAAGAATCAACAGGGGATAAGGCAGTTTACCTAGTTGACTTACTTGATGATGGTCCTTTGGCAAAAATCAACGTGGACAAGGCACAAAGAGTTTTAAGATCAACTCATCATTTCGAACTTTTTGATGACAGATATATAGACTTTTCTGACACAATTCACTGTAAACCGACTGTGAATCAAGGTGAACAAACACTTTCTACTTTTTCAAATTACTTTTTTATAAGAACCGTAAATTCAAACTATCATTTCATGTTTGTGTGTGTGTTTGCAATAATTATAGATAATGTGTTAGCGTTTATGGATACCGGGGGAGGTCAACATTACGGGAGAACGTCTCTAGATCCCTTAGCTGCTGTCAAAGGACTTCTACAGGCTCTGAGCAAAGCGAGAGGCCGAGTTGGAAGGGTGAAAAATGTAAAGAGGTTGAAACAAGGAGTCAGTGTTGCCGGATGTGGGGGAGATGGACCTCCGCAACCACCGCCTCGTAGGTCTATCCCTGCTGATGGGAAACAGAGTCCAGTTGTCTCAAAAAGAGTCCCCAAACGAAAAACGAAGATGGAAGGATGCGGCAGTTTAAGATGAAGACTTTTGACATTGGTATGTTTCATGTGCACATTTTAATTATATTTTGCAGTTAACTGTTGCTTACTTTCAATTCTTGCAGTCGGTTGTATGTGTACTTTCTCTTTTAACAGAATCACAGTATTGTGAAGTCGTCCGTCCAATTTGTGGCTCCTTGTAGTTCACAGATCTGTGCCGAAACAATTAATCGTCTGTTACGGTTCTACTCAAAGAATAAAGGAGGAATATCGGTCATGTGCTACCATTTCCCTCGTATGATCTCAGATGTGGCAGCCCGTATGTTGGTTTTATTGAGTGAACTCATGGGTCATCTGTTGTCTATTCCATTGTCGTCGCCTTTTGTAAAGTCCAAAGACACGTTTACTGACATTGTGTTTCAACAAAAGGTAAACTATGTCTTCTACTTCAAATGAATAGCGATAAGAAATATGAATGCCACAGATGAAAAGTAAATGATTGTGTATTATTAGGAGGACCAGGATGAGCTAAGGATAAACGAGCTCATTCGATCGCTGTCAGAGAAGGTTCTCCAACCTCCACCAAGCATGATATTTGGTCCATTAGAAGATGCTAACCATGACGATGAGTTCACCCTAAGAATGAAAAAATTAGGCCGTCTTTTGAAAATACGCAAAGTTAAACTACGTAAGTACTTTTCCTTTCTCATCAATTGCTTTGGTGTTCGATATCACAAGTATGTCATATGAACCATGTTTTTTAAGGTATTGGACGAGATCGTTTGGCTAAGCAAATAGGAGTATCAAATAGGTTTATTCAGAGTTTAGACAAAGCTGAAATTGGTCCCCTCTCCTACAACAGGCACAAAGCAAAAGTGAAAGCTTGGCTGAAGGAGACAGAAAATTTGCCGTACGTTGTATTCCTTTGAAATGTAAACATTTTTTATTCTTTGTTTTAATGATCATTAACAAAAAACTAATATGCAATATTTATTTGTAGAGAAAAGTTTTTTGACTCTGGCGCAAGTGTGATCGCTGGAGTAGAGAGATCAAGTGAGTTTCACTATTTACTACAAACTATAAGCCAGTAATTAGTCCTCACATTACCTCATTTCTTATTAATATTATTATTATTTTTTCTCTTGTTATTGATTTTTTTTGGTATGGGCTCTGCCCTCTCAATTGAAAGTTGCATCAGTTTACATTTCACTCAATTTAAGACTTTTTTATTTATTTATTTCTCCTTTAGAATCCGAGTATACATGCCAGGAAGAGGGATGTTCGTTCGTCTCACAAACACTGCGTTCGTTTGAATACCATATGAGTTCAGAACACAGTAAGAAAATGTATACGTGTACTATCTGCGAAGCTACGTTTAAGTTCCAATCTAGATTTATGGCTCATAAACAACTTTGTACTGATTAAGTATTTACGTATTAATATACTGTTATGTTTCTACCTTTATTATTATTTGTTTTTATGCTGTCATTCTTAAGGTCAACTACACAATTGCTACTACTAAATGTATAATATAGAGTCAGATGAGCTAAATAGCAATAGATATTTGATAATAAGTTATTATTAATTAAACATTACATCTCGGCTATTTTTTGGATCTGAATAAATTCTGAAGTCTATTCGTTGTCCACCCCTTATTTTTTCCAAAGATATTTTACTTCTTTTGTAATTGTATTGCCGTACATTGTTGACACAAAACTTTTTTGGTGGACACATTTCCACAGCTATCTGAATACAATCACCAGAGCAAATCAAAAAAGAAAATTTCCGGATGTCACATCTGGAGTTCTTGAAGAGTATCAAGAAGAAATTCCACCAACGAGTCGTAGCCGTCTAGTTTACTCAGCTGGTAGTCAACCTTTACTTGTGGAGGATTTATTGAGAGTCAGCATCGCACCAGAATATATTCAATCACAATCTATTATCAAAGTTGGTCTCTACCCGGTCCGAATTAAAGGTAATGTTATTATATATGAATGACAAATGGAAAGACTATTTATTATTTCATATAGTTTAATAGGAGTAATATGAATAATAATGTTTGAACTTGTTTCTTGTGTGTAGATGACCTGGGTGGAGTATCTTGTATAGTGGGCACATCAAGTCAAGCTTTTGTCTATCATTTACCTGTAAAGAGGGAATCTATCGTCTCTCGAGAACAACAAGGTAACGGAAGAATTTGACCCTCACTCCCCAATATACAAAAAACCAGTTGAATGTCATTTTCTGAGAAAATTTTTCTCACACACACACGTGAGTGAACGCACTGTGAGAGTGCACGCGCAGATACAAAAGAATAACGTTCGAGTATGTTGTTCCGTCTGGCGATATCCTTGAAAGTGCGCTTGCATTGGAGTGGCTGGGAAGGTTTTCTCATTTTCTTTTCTCTGATGTTCTCACACAAAGTTCCTTCCTCTGTCGGTTTAGTTGTTAATAAATGTAGTTACATTGTTATTGGTGTGTGAGGAAACAGTGTCCATTTGAAGAATGAGTGATTTCAAGTCAAAGGGTAAGCATACAATTGTGTGTCATAATTCCGTTTCATCTATTTTCATGTCTTGTTTCTACCGGTTTTCACATGTGCTTTTCTACACGTATTGTGTATTCTAAGGAGAGAAGAAAAAGATTGAGTTTGGCTATATTCTTCAGTCTGACGATGATGACTTCGAGCAGATTCCAATTCCAGATAAAATGAAATCGCTACTAAGTCAGAGAGTGAGTATTTTAGTTCATTTTACTCAATCTTAGACAACGCCGTACTCGTTACATATGTACTTCAATGTAATCCATTGTTCATGATTCTTCCCCTCTGGTCAACAGGTATTTTTTGGACACCACCTGTGTCTCCTCCTCCCAGTAACTATGACGAAGATGTAGCCAAACAATATGCTGAATTTGTAGACTTCAATGTGAGTCATTTTATGAAAATATTTGAATCCTCAACGAACTATTCATTTTTTACAAATTTTGTGAATTTACTATTTTTTGTACAGAAGTTGACTCACATAAAAACAACTCTCGTCTCTCAACTGTTTAAAGATTGTCACGCTCAGTTGTTCTCACATTTGGATCAAAGTGATGAGTTCAACTCCTTGATTGTTCACCAAGCGAAGGGGATTTTGAATGAAGCTGTTGCTAAGATTCAGGCGATTGAAAATGAAAGTGAGTCGTATTTATCATGTATCTGCGTACACATTAATACACATATTATGTGTTAGGTACATTACTAACTACATGTATTCTTTCAGATTCACGTGTACAGCCTTGGAGAGGAGATACTATTGTTCGGTCAAAGCAAAATGTTCGAGAGGTTATCCTTGACATTAAGGATTTTAAGAAACCATCATATAAAGACAATGTCGAGTACCAACATGTTCTCAAGAAGATTTATAAGAACGGAGACATGTACTGTTGTCCACTTTGTTCCAGTCAACAGAAACCGAAGTGTAACATTAGGAGACATCTGAGAGAGATACACTTCCCGATAATCATTGATTGTCCAGTTTGTGATATACCGCTAGCGAATTGTCCATCATGTAAGGTGTTATAACTCTGGTACGTTTCTGCAAAACAAATAATTCTACTGAATTACAATGTTGGATTTAGACTTAAGTTAAGCATTGTTTTACACTGTGTATCACAGGGAAAAAATACAGATACAATGGAGACATGCCAGAGTTTGTACTTGGAATGAAGTCAGATGGTATTGTTGGAGTCAGGAACCTGGAGGATGATGACAGAGATTGTGAGGACACTTTATGTACATACTTAACTTTAACATTGCGTCAATGCATCTCTCTTCTATTTCTTTATTTAATTTTTGTATTACAGTTCTGTATGCTCAGTGGACCGTTGAGTTTCTTCCGAATCCAATCACGGGGGAACCTCCTCCACATCTATTCTCTTCCGGTTATGCTCACCTGTCTGATACGGTACCTCTCACCAGTGTAGTCAAGAGCCGCAATAAATACGTATGCATATACATTCAAAATTATAAACTTAATATTTGAAACATTTTAAAGCTTTTTGAAGCTAATACTCGTTTATCCTACAGGCTAAAACTAGGGTAGCTCAACCATCAGGTGATCATGACCCCAACGACTCGCCAGGGAATAATCCATCTGACGAGGATGATGAGAGAAATCCTAGACGACCACGTCGTCATCATGGATGCGGCAACATTAACCAAGGCAGAGATTTGGGATTTAATTTAGACCCCGCCACGGCAAAACCTTCCGGGATTGTGACAGTTGACAAGAAAGGTCAAGAGACAGCTGCCATGGTTAAGCCAGTTGTACGATACCTTGTAGATGCATTTAAGATGGTCCGGAATAGAGACGTGTTTAAACTATTTGATGCAGGTACAATAATATTATATAAATTTGTCTATAAAAAAATTTGATTTAAATATTTCAATGTGTAATTTCGTACATTATTGTTTATGTACAGAAGCGGTCAAGCATCTGCAAACTACAACTGCTGAAGCTCAAAAGGAGGCTTCTGAAGCGAAACAGAAATGGAAACAATGGGCACTGAAACACACCGATCTGTTGGTGCAAGAGGCAGCAAATTCTTCCACTTACAAGGATCAGACTATTACTACAAGTGACGTCATTCAATATATAATGGACACACAACAAAGAGGAGCGAATTTTCTGCAGTCTAATATTGATGAAATTCTGTCTAATCAATAATTATTTTTTACTCATGAACAGTAACTTCTTGTTGATTCCAGGAATTTTCTAACAGAATGTTTAGACAATTTTCTCTTTTCATCACATATTCTGTTGACTTTTTCGTACCAACTCTAATACTTGTTTCCATTAAATATTTTGTTATTTTGGTTGTTGCAAAAATGTATACGTTCCAAATAAACCTTTCGCTCGTTCACGACTTCCCGCAACTTTGAATGCAACTACAAACTCATACAATCATAATGAAAACCCGTAATAGTTTGTGAGCCTTCATATTAATTAGTTAATATTTTTGAACTTTATTCCAGTCTCTCGAGTAGTCATTTACCCTCTCACAGCCCCTCTAGTCTCGTTCGCCTTTGACTCTTTATTTTTTCATGCCCTCACGGAGACGGGACTTGAGTCTTACACTTCCCGGAGTCTGTACTTTCCCATCAAAGAATTTGAAGGGCTGACTCGCTACGTTAATGTAAGCAAAAAATTCTTTTATTTTGTTATTTTCTCTTTCTCTCTACTTTCCCTCTAATTATTGTTGAAATAAAATGAATTTATTTAATGTATTTCAGGAATGTCCATTTCGTGATGAAACTCCAACTCTTGTGGGGATCAGACCATTCATCGGTGTTCGTCATATGGCAGCTAACGAATTACTCCTTTGCTTGCTAGCATCACCCAAAGCTCATCCAAATACAGGAGGAGGAAGTGGTAGCAGTTCTGCAGAGTAACAAATTGTTTCACTATTACCAAACTTACTTTACTTAGTTTAAAAGTTTAATATTATTGATCCACTGTCTATTTTTTTGTTATGATACTGATACTAAATATTCTTGCTATATTATTATCTTAACTTTCAGAGATACTTTGTGGACAATTTATGCTCTTCAGCTTCCTAGTAAGTATTATTTGCACAAAATCTCTCCAGGTATTTTGTATGTAATTAAGTAATTTAATATATGTACGATTTTTTTTCTGTACCTACAGGCATTGAAATGTTGTACGAAGACATTAGCAAAGCAGCAGCACAAGCCAAATCATCTAGTTTGGAAACTTACACCACATTGATGACCGGTATAGTTTCTTGTGTACAGTTTATTAGCATAAAACAATGAATTTGCAGTTATATGCAGACCAAATTAGTGATTTTTTCATCTTTGTCATTATTACAGAACTTCACCTGGTTCTTCGTACATACATGAACTTGGTCCCTGAGACGGAATCTAATTACCTAAGTCATTACAAGGAAACTTGTAAAGTGATTGGAATTGAGTTGTTCAAGTCAGCTTCTGTCCTATTTGATGATGCTATGAGGTTAAGTGATGGGAGTGAGAAACATCGGAAAGAGCAAGCAGCCGATGAATTACTGGATAAGGGAGTTACTTACCTCAACATGTCAGACTTGGAGTTGAAATCCATTTTTGAAGAGGACTATAAAATTTTCATGAAGGATAAAAAGATGATCCGAGGCGTGACCAGGTTCATTAACGTCATGCTACCAGATTGTGTCAATGTGGACTCTTCATGTCAAAATACTCTGTCTCCCAAGTTGGCTTCAGCTGTTACAGACTTTTTATTGGCTCATTCCTCCGAATCCCTCGTTCATCTAGTCATAAACGTCCCAATTTTGAGGGAAAGTAACTCTGCAAAACTTCTACCCGTAAGGCTTACAGAATAAGTACACACAGAGAACGTTTTCATGCTTTTGCATTAGAAAGGTAAATGTTATTCTTTCTTACTTGCTATAGATTCTAAAAAGGATGGCTGAGGTCACGGGGTAAGACAAACTACACTCTTTGTACAAATTTCTTCTGTATTTTTTCACATGAGTCAAATTTTTATACATTAATATTTGTTGGCCAATTTTTTATTCTTTCACAAGTATGTACAACAATAAAGTTGTTTTAATGTTTTTTTTCCAGCTACCGAAAAGAAGAATCTTTGGCTACTGGTAATATTATTTATTTGATATTGAATATGACAGCAGTACTTACCATAATATACCTATTAGTGTTCAAATCGTGAGGACGACGAATTTAAATAAGTTACTTATTATAAGTATTTCACAGTATTTACATATTTTTAAAACTTTTTTAAAATATGTAGTATTGACCATGGTGACGATGGCTGGCTGTGACCAAGCTACTCGATCTCAAGTCAAGGTACAAGTTATTCTTTTGTGTATTTGATGATTATTTATTCAAGTCGAGGAAATTCACAGATTATTAAGATTGTTGTATTTTTTCCCTGCAGGAAATACTTAAAATGTGTAAATCTAAAGATTTTGAAAATTCAATTGATCTCAACTGGCTTCTCGACCGGAAAAACCCCACAAAAACTAAGATTATGGATTTGACAGTTTGTCTTTCTGCGTCCAAATCTCCAGTTCCAGCTCTCGTTCTTTCAAAAGGTTAGCATGATATTACATCAATATTATATCTACAGTACATGGCTTTCATATGTATCGTGTCAGGAGATGATCATATTAACTACTTAAATTTTTCTTTATTATAATTCATAGCTTTGAAATCAGCTGAAATTTCCATTGGTCAAGTGATGTTTGCCTTCAGCCAAGGGATTAATTTGAATGCTGAGACAACGGTTCAACAATCCTTAACTCAAACGCTCACATTTGTTCTGGAGGAGTATTTTGCTGACAAATTGAAACAACTAAATCTTTTGAATGGAGGACTTGGGACAGCCATTAGTTTGGGTTTACGAAATAAATCCAATGTGACGAGTGTACAAGATTCAAAAGGGGTGGACAATAATACAGCAGGTTCAGAGACAAGAAAAGTCTTTTTCGCCGGAAATGTTCATATTCCATTGACTGAGGATGAGACAAGAGCAGTGCAAGGTAAAAGTCGTACTTTATCTCTCGCAGTAAATACTTGCCAGTTTTTTTCTACCTTTCTCTCTAATCATAATTATTTTACCAACAAAAGGATTTACAACTTGAATTTCTTTTTTCCCAATTCCGTCATGTTTCCAGCCCTCGTTAGGTCTTATCTCTCTCATGTCAATGTTCATGCTGTTGGAGGAGGAGGCCAAGTGAATCATTCTCCTGGGAATTCTGCTCCTACGAGTCCCAAAGCTCATGTTACGACTACTAATGTAGGTAGTGTCCCCACAAATCAAGTTGTCAAGATTGAAACGATGCAAAACCATCCAAAGGGAGGAGTGGGAACACCAAATTCAACAAGTCAGGGTCAACAAGGTCAACATACTAAGACTACCACCACTACAGCAATTTCATCTACAAACAATACTAGTCAACCTGTAGACAATACCGCAGTCGTTCCAGGAAATAGTCCTGGAAATAAGAATGTAATTTTGTCCGAACAGAAAGTGACATTGTTTGGAAAGGTCCCCAACTTTTTGAGTCATATCATTAAAGATGCGTATGGAGGAACTAACACAACTTCTTTCCAAATCCTGTCTACTCTACCTATGATTAGTGAAGAGACTCGAGAATATTTTATTAAAGTATCTGTGAGTTGAACGTTTTCTTTAATATACAGGGTGGCAAACAACCATTGTCGCC
>WJFB01002183.1:0-21585 GCA_009870185.1 Pygmarrhopalites habei
ACTTTGGGAACGTTCAAGTATTATCTTACGCAGGTGAGGTACCTATGTGGGTGTACCCAGCGTAAGAGAAGGGTAAGAAAATTTGAAGGGGTAGGTACCTCCAAAACATAAACGCTATATAGCTTATGCATGTTAGAGGTATAACGCCCTACTACTACCAATTTGTACATGAATATGTAGTTTTAATGTCTAAAAAAGAAAAGGGGCAAAGTCAACTCAAAAATTAATACTACAAATGTACAAATGCAGCACAGTGTGGCATTTATGCTGGAGACTCTACTGCAATGGTCAGTGAGCCCCACATGTCTATTTTTACAAAAGGGTTCTGTATATTTAATATTAGATCCTTTCTTCATTTTGTTTAGATATTTGAGCTGAGTCTTCGTGCTTCTCCTCCATGAATCATTCCTCATAAAGTTTTGACTCTAAGCTTCATAAAAATTTTGAAAAAATCATTCAAAATAACTTTAAAATTCTAACAATGGCGAAACAGAAGGCCAAGAAATATAAACCACCTGTGGGACTGTACGACCGATTCATAGAATCTTGGAAAAAAGCTTATCCAAATCAAAAGAGTAGGCATCCTTATTATTATTTTTATTGTTCATACAAAATAGCATGACATTATACTCCGTGTGAAATTAATTATCACGACTTTGAGTAATTTTAAATTATATGATTTTTGTGTCTAGAGGGTAAAAGATATGAGGAGGCCTTAAAATTTTGGAAGATGAATCAAGTCGAAGGTGCAATCGAAACTCAGATGAAAATTCTTTTAAGAAAGGAACAATTGGACAAAATAAAAAATGGGCAATCTTTTTTCAAAAAGTGGACATCACCATCATGTGAACAAGAAGCCAACCAACCAGAACAGGAGTCCAGCTCAATTGAAAACAAAACACCGGAACTCCTGTCCGTGACACCAGTTGAAATAAATTTGATTTCAAAATCTACCAACGCAGGTTATTTTGAAATAATTTTTTCAGTTGATTAAGATAAAATTTTTAATTTAATTTTTAATTCATAATTGTGGTCGTTCAAAATTTTCATTTTATTATAATCATTGTAATATTAAGGTATGATCTGCAAGGGTAAAGTTCAAGAAGAACTCAGAAGAAAAATTAGTGATCTGGATTCAAAAATTGTCACCTACTACGACCTCAAATCAAAATCTGTATTAACTGAAGTGATGGAAAGGGATCTCAAGGACTTGAAACTCGAAAAGGTTGCTGCTGCTTCAAAATTGAAGCATCTACAACAATGTGCAAAAAGAATGAGGGCATTTTATGCTAGAAGAAGGTCAACAATGAAGGCTCTAAACGACCTTGTACCCCAGGAGGCCGTTGAGGAAAGGCTTGCCCTGTATGAAAAGAGCGGTCAACCACAACTGAAATTTAATTTTAAATCTTTGTCAGATGAAATTGTAGAATTTTTTGCCAATGACATTGCAGCAGATAATCGACGGAGGTCAGAGGGGTTGAGGACATGTTTGACATTGAGTGATTTGCATAAAGCTCTGGTGGAGAAGGGATTTGGAATTAGTAGATCTGCGGTTTATCTTCGTTTAGTCCCCAATAGAGTGGACACCATAGAAGGTAAAAGGCATGTCACCACCGTCCCAGTAAAATTGGCTCGATCTTCAAATCTGGCCAAGAAGCAGCACCCAGATTCCCACTTTGCCATGGCAACCATCAAGTTTTTCCGTGAACTTGCAGAGTTCATGGGAGAAAAGGTCGTTTGTGTCATTAGTCAGGATGACAAATCAAGAGTACCCTTGGGTTTGCCTGCAGCCACAAAACAAGCCCCAATACTGATGCACATGCAGTACAAAGTCACTCTACCAGATCACGATTATGTGGTAGCCCCACGTCACAAACTTATTCCATCTGTTATGGCAATTTGTGGATTTCAAGGGGGAAAAGTGTCATATTCTGCACCAACTGGGGTCTTCATTAGAAGTGCCAAACATGACAAATCTACAGCAAAATCACATGGACGTGACTTCCGAACCCTTTGTTCAAACCCAATTTTTCTTCCCTTTACATACACACAAAATAATGAAATGATGCCCATTGTCATTATTTTTACAGATGGTGGACCTGATGAAAATCCACGGTATGAAAAGACAATGTTTGTACATGCCAAAAATTTCATCCACTTCAATTTAGACGCCCTGTATGTGGCCACCCATGCCCCAGGTCAATCAGCCTACAATCAAGTAGAACGTAGGATGGCCCCACTGTCACATGACGTTGCTGGATTGATCCTTTCTCATGACCATTTTGGCTCACATTTGGATGCGTCCGGGAGGACAATTAAAGGAAAGGAAGACCTGGAGAAACAAAATTTTGCACATGCTGGAGAATTGTTGGCCAAACAATGGAGCAAAACCATAATTGATCAACATCCCGTATTTGCTCAGTTTGTCCATTCTGGTGCAGAAGATGACGATGACATGAATTCTCCCCTCACCCCAAAATGGATTCATGATCATGTACGCCAATCTCAATACACACTTCAAATAGTCAAGTGTAGTGACAAGAATTGTTGCTCGGCCATGAGAAGTAACTTGAAAGATTTCTTGCCAAATGGTTTTATTCCTGGTCCAATTCTCATGAAATTTGGCCCTGGAGGTCGAATTCCATGCGATGACATTGATGACCACCAGGGATTCTTTGACACTTTGTTGAGTCGGTTGGCCTTCAATTTAAATGGAAATTATTTGAGTGGAGGTTGCTTTGATTTTTATTGCCCAAGTGTGCAGGATCAATTGAGTGGGCGGAAATGTAGTGTCTGTGCCAGATATTTCCCATCAAAGTCTTTGTTAAAAGACCACAAAAAGTTTCACCAGGAACTGTGCGTGAACATCGTCAACTCTGTCGTTGATGGCAATAGTTCAGATGATGATGTCGTGGAGACTGGGAAAGATGACGGAATGCCTTTGGTATCAAAATTTAAAGATTGGGGTATGTACTGCTTTGTTCCATTTGAAGACGACCAAGGCACATAATGTTGAGGGGGGGGGTCCTTTTGAATTGTAATTATTTCATCCTTTAATATTGTTCAATAAAAATTTCAAATTTTATTCAAGCTCCGTGAAAAAATCATGCCTTTTGTCATAGCTATGGTTCACCCCATAAATACCTGTAGCTGGTACTGTCCGTCATACGTCACGTAATAAAAATATATGTAGGTTATGCGTAAGAAAATTGTCGAGGTAGGTACCTCAAAGACTGTAGCGTAAGGTGGCGTAATATGAATACCTACCCCCTCAAAATCTCAAAATTTAGCGTAAGATAATACTTGTATGTTCCCTTTCAAGATTATTTGTTACACAAATTGTCATTATTTAAATCGCCCCCTCATCGACACAGCAAACAAAAGTAGAAAAGTCCATTTTTTTCATTACTCTAAAGCTTTCCCCTGACTGCCCCATCCATCTTTCCACCTTTCTCCCCTAGAAAGAAAGAAAAGGATAAATATCTCTACAGGAAAATTCTAAAAAAAACTCTTCAATATCTAAATCTCTATCTTCTTCTTCCTCCTCCTCCCTTTCCCATAAAAGATGCACTCGAATCAATTTTCAGCCATGTCTATCCATCCTCGTCCAAGGGAATTCCCACAACAAATTAACTTGATTCTCCTCCTCCTCCTCAAATAAAATCCCGTTTCAACCGGTTGTATCCAACTTTCTCTTCAGTACTTCTACGACTCGCTCAGTTATCGTAATCTTTGTGCACAAACGCGCGAACACAAATTTGAATTTTAAGCCATTATTGTTTACCAGTTTAAAAAAATATTTGTACATTTGCATTTGAGGATCATGAAAGGGAGGGAAAGTTTGGATTTCTGATCCGACTCAATTCGAATGGAAATTCACAAATCAAGTGTCATAGGACAGATCGTGCCAAATCAAAATTATGATGGAACGAGAGAGAGAGAGAGAGAGAGAAAAGTCGGCCAAATGGGAACTGACTTGACACACACACCCACACACACACACATTATGACAATTGACATGACAAGACTTTCTCTCATGACAAGTTTGGTTGACAAGGAACATGGTTGACCTCATGTCCCGGTCTCCCCGTCATATCATGTCAAAATTGTTGAGAATATGGATTTTCTATTTGTGTGTCGAGGAATTCATGGGATGACGTGTGTTCCATATATCGGGACGTGGGACACAGAAGCAGGAAAAACTAAATGATAATTTTTGATGGGGAAAGTCAAGATATTATTTGTTATTAAAATGGCACGGATATTCCTTTCCTTGTGGAGAAGAAAAGGGGAGTAAGCATTTTGTCTAATGCGGATAATATTTAGAATTAGTTTCGAGCCTATCTCTTAAACTTGAGAGAGAGACACACATAGAGGGGCAGCCACGGGGGTATCAAGATTGATCTTCCATCTTCATCCTTGCGTGTCTGTGTGTGTGTGTGAGTGGGAGGGGTGAAAAGGGGAGGGAGGGAAAGGTGAAAGAATCTTGATGAATGATACATGGTTTGTACATGCAGATCAATTTCCTTAAGTAGGCTCACTTCCTCCCTCCAATTTCTTTCAATACTGCTAAGTGCACTCGAGGAGAAAGAGAGGGAGAGGGTGTGTGCGAATGAATGGGAGAGAGAGAGAGAAGGGGAGGGTTCAATCAGCTTAAAATCTGAGATCAAAAAAAGTTTTAACATTTTTTTCATACTCTCTCTCAAAAATTGGGGATTCACACTTGAGAGAAACATATGGAGAGTCAGGGAGAAGGAATTAATAGGAATAATATTTGTTTAACTTCCACGCCGTTCGCTACGTTTGAGCAATCATTGGTATTTTACCTTTCACTTAGGTGGTTTTCCTTCTTGTTTGTATTCGTGTACAAAAGTATTTAAAAATGTAAAAATATTATTCGGATTTTTTCAATTTCGACGCCGATCAAACTATTGACACCTTCGATGGTTCTCTACGAAGTTCAGTCTTCAGAATTTCCGCAATTTTGGCGGATTCAGTGTAATTTTTGAACACAATTAGCATCTCTCTCACTCTAGTAGAAAGGAGTGCACACACTCACCAATGACTGTTGAGGTTTGTGGTGGGTTTTTGTAGGGTAACCCATTCTTTAGAATTCATAAGATAAATTAAACAAGTTCCCTCTCCCCTCTACCATAAAGGGAGAAAGCAGTAAACAACTTCCTTTAACGAGCTCATTGTTAAGACACATTCTCAACAACTACCCGGGTAGTTGGGTGGGTTTGGGAGGGAGTCTCTCCTCACTTTCCACAATTGTACAGTTTTACACGAGTGTACGCTTAAAACTCACACGGCACAGCCAACTCTGTATTTTGTTTGTTTTATAATAAAGTGGCCTCTCCTCTTAACATCCCCCACTTTTAGCAGCTTAATTAATCAAGTGCTTTACCTCTTTTTATTTTTATGATGCTTTGTCTCTCTCTGCATGTATTGTGTGGGGTCGTAAACATACACAGCACACCCACACGAAGAGAAAGTAGAGAGAATGGCATGTAAAGCGCAATCCCCCTCTTTCTTCTCACCACAGTCTCTCCACCCCTATTTTATTTTTTTGGTTCTATTGAGAGCCTTGAGGGGAAAGGCCAGGCTATATAATATGAGTGTAATCCTTCTCTCCCTCTCTCAGGATTTCATACTCAATCCCTTGGGCTACAAATTTTTATTCTTGGGCCAAATCTAGACAAGACTCATAGGGAGAGAAAGTATTTTTATTTTAAAATATTGAGCTACTTTTTCAAATTTTTACATATTTGGAGCGGAGAAAAAACAACAATTTTTAAAAAAATTATAGAAAAATTAATAATAATTTAATTCTTAGAAATTTACAAATCCGAAGAATTCACAATATTTACTGATGGACTTCGACGCCGCTTAGTTGTGTCTACTGCCTTACGAAATTAAAGTAAACAGAGTTGATGACCTGACAAGAATGGCTATGAGAAAATTAAAGTGTGGGTCTCGCATTTTACCCAAATTCTTGAGAAAACTAAAAAAGAGAGATCAGTCGTAATTACTTGTGAAAAAAAGTTAATGATCCGTTTTGAAAAAAATTCTCATTTTTTGTGTCCCTCGTTTCCACGGCCCGAGGGATAATCAACACTTTTATGTGAGCACACAAAACAAATGACTGTCTCCAGCACCTGCCAATCACCGTCTACATCCAAATCCAGTGTGAAACAACACAGCACACCAAGGATCAGCCCTAACGTTAATGGAAGGGAGTAAATCCAGAATTTCCTTTTCCTATATTACATTTCTCTCATTACACTTTGATACTGAACTTGTGTGCCTTATATGGGGAAATGGAGGGTGAGAAAGAGAGAGAAAGGTATAAAAAACGGGGATCATGCTTTCTCTTTTCTCTTATTGTTCTTGTTTGGTGTTAAATTGGGCAGGTATCTTTCAGCAAGTCCCCTGAAAACACTTTTTCCTCTTTCTTTGTCTTGTTTCCCTCTTTTTTTTCTCCCTTCATTTCACCCCCTTTCTCTTTTTTACACACTCTCCTCCACACACACACACAACAGTAGACATGCCCTCCCTCTTCCACAGTCCTATTGCATAATGAAGCAAGAAGAGAATGGATGGATGAACAACGTTATGGGCTATGGAGTGTTGCGACTGAAAATTTCATTCTCACTCTTTCTCTCTCCCTCTCTCTCTCTCTCTAGTATATTACAGTACACAGCACACTACGTGTGTGTGTTCGTAGTACGGAGTGTGGAGAAAAGGGAAAATCATTTATTTTTTAAAGGCCCATGCTCTCATCGCTTAGTGTTCTCAACAAATCTTCATTTCTACACATTGTCTACCCTCCTCTCTTATTGATTCACTTCCGACAGCTTACACACCCCATTTACCTCCGTGTGTGTGTATCACGTGAAGTTTATCCAACTTTTCATTGATTGTGAATTAAAGGGACTAGCAAACGATGTAGGAAGGAGGAAGGGGAAGTGACAAGAGTTACATTTCCTTAATTTGTCCCGATTTTTCATCTGCCCTCTTCGCTTCCTCTCTTTATTTGATTTTCCACTCTGATTTACAATAGCATATAAACAATTGTTAAAGTGATTTCACGAGGGAATTTCCATTTTTCCTTTTTGACCTTTGATTTTCAGGAGAAAGTAAAAAACAACGGATTTTGTATCCAGAGTTAAGACGATGAGAAACCTGTACTTTTCTTTCGCATGCACCGAAGTCAGAAAATTTTGACTGAACGGCGTTGAACCATCCCAAAATAATTTCGCATTATCCACACTCGTAAAAAAGTTAAAAAATCCTCGCTCCAGATTTTTTCAAAAAATTAAATTAAGAAATTGGTGTATTGGGTCTTCCAGTCACATGTCTCTCTTCCCCGCCTCGTCTTGAACATGAGCCTGGATGGAAAATGGCAAATGAAATTAAAACCACAGTAGCAGACAGCATACATGACTTTTGTAATCTTTTAATCCACATATTCCATTTAATTTCTCCAACAGCACATAAATACAAAAAGGGGACATAGCGAGAGAGAGAGAGCGGGAAAGAGGGTGAATGTGAAAAAGAAGTATAGTACAATTATATTAGCATAGAATTTTGGATTAGTGCCAACGTCAAAGGGAAAGAGCAAAAGGAAAAAGCGGGGAGAGGAGGAGGAGGAGAAAGGAAAGAATAGATCCGGATCCATCCCTCCTTGTTCTCAAAATGTCCATGTATCCATCCATAGTACGTACACACACACACACAATACGTATACAGTATATAATGTAGAGACAGTGGAAAAAAAACTTTCCCCAAAACTCGGACGAGGCGGGGAAGAGAGAGGGAGAGAAGGAAAAAGAATTTTGCAACTTTTCTGTAACTCTGGATTTGCAACCTCGTAGAGATTTCTGTATAGGGAGAGGAGGAGGAGGAGGGAGGAGGAGGCAATGGGAAACAAGCTAATGAGTCTATAAATCATAAAATGAGATTCATCTCATCTCTCCAAAGCTCCTGCCGCCCGCGCCCTCCCCACTGCACAAAAGTATAGATATGCGCCCATAATCACATATCAACTTGGAATTTAGCCTTCAAAGTTCAGCGTAGAGAAAGCGGAGAAAGTGGGGGAAAGGAGGAGGAGATGGTCGTGTCTGATATAATAAATGCACTCATGCTCACAGCGATAATTGTAAATGCATAATCATTATTATTATAGGGAGGAGAGGGAGGAGGGTTTGTTTTGTTCTCTCAAAGTATTGGACACACACACACACACAATGGAAGGAAGACCTTTTTATTGGCTATTCCCGGGTAGAACAACAACAAACAAGTTGGGAGATGTTAATGGGCAATTTTCACATTCCTAAATTACCATATAAATTGGATATTTTTCAATCAACACCCACACACACACATGCACACATTAGAAATCACCTTAGTTGGGAATTTAAGGGGAAAATTAAAAATTGAATATTTTTGACAAAAATCCTCCCAGATTTTATAGGAATCAGACAAACGGCGTGGGAGTTTTTGACAAAAAAACATGCTGTGTTGTGTGTGCTTGTATGCCCTCCCCTCCCGAAGAATATATTGATTTGTAAAGAAGGAAAATTAATTTGGTACAAAGGACAGAGTTTTTCTGACAGATTCCAAGAATTTTGGACGACTCCCTCCCTTCCCTGCTTTCCCTTTTCAGTTCTCAATGGATTGGATGTTGAATAGAGGAGAAGGGGGAGATTCAATCGGATCATGTCACGTTCTCCTTGTGTGTGTGTATTTTCTCTCTCTCTGTTTTGTATGGGGAGTACATGCGGCCAAATATATTTTTAATATCTCTTTGTGGAAAAATTAGAATCGGAGACAGAATCACGAAGACAGCCCACACACACACACACACACAGCTGCTCATCCTAGCCAGACTTTCTTTTTCCGAGAGTAGAAATATGGAAAAGAGAAAAACGAGGGAGAGAGAATCCTTTGGACAATCAATATATAGAGCGTACGTGTTTCCTCCGCTCTCATTTGTTCTTTATACAAGAAATGGAGAAAGTGGAGAGAGAGAAGAATCTTTGGGGAAAGTTGCTTCATTCTCCATTTTTTTACAATTGTTCAGTTCCGGGTGTGTCTTCTTCCAGGAACATGAGGGTTAGGGATTTTTACACCAATTTTTTTTTCTCCAGTAATTTCATTAGATTGGTGGGACAAGGGCTGCATTCTAAAGTGTTCAATTATGGATTTCTCCCCGAAAAAATTGGAACTGATTCAGAAATAAATGTGGATTTTTGGAATAAAAATATTAATACGAAAATAATGGTTTTAAATAAAATCTTGGACGCCGTTCATAACAACACCCTGTCTTTTTCGTTAGGGAAGGAATTATAGAATTTGAACATCGAAGAGTTGCTTTCAAAACAAGATTTTATCTTCCTTTCCCCGATCCAGGTAACACAAAAAAAAGTTTTCTCCACACCCTCAAACTTTTGGTAAATCCCGGGGACGAGGAAAAATCACACCAGAGAAAGTAAACAAAGAGTTTTCTCCTTTCGTTGTTCTGTCTCTGCCGTGCATATAATGTGGTTGAACGGATTAAGATTGTTATTAATCCTATCAGAAAAACTGGCGGAAGTACTGGCGAGGTTCATTTATTTTATGAGAATTTCACTCTCAATCTCTCATGCTGTAGCTCTTCTCAAGATGGAGAAAGAGAAAGTCGGACACTCTTTCTCTCTCTCTCTGCACTGTACAGTTATTAGTGAGAAAAAACCCAAGTTTTTTCCGCTCGCCTTCACAAACCTATTGACTTACCCGGGTTAGACCATTACCGTCCTCTGGGTTCATTCTTCCCTCTCTCCTCCTCTTACAACGCAAAATAACTATCGTATGTAACTACATGGTAACCATGTCACAAATTAAATAACTTGGACAAGTTTAATGGACATCCGGGCCAATTTACAACTTGAATTGTGATTTGTGGCGGGAAAAAATTCTTTATTTTTCCTTCCCAATAAATTTCCCAGTTGTCAAAGTGAAAGTAAACCAGGCTATTCTCTTCCTACACTTTTTGAAGGGAAATTCGTTTCCAAAATTCTTTGCAAGTTTCATTGATTAAAAACGTAAATAATTTTTGAATTTTGACCATTGTGTGTCTCTTTTTAGTTTTTCGATTTAATTTTGACGACGGTATTTACTATCAAGATTGTGGTTCAAATTGACCCGTCAGACGGTAGTCACACACACACGCTCCCTCCTTTACTCCCTGCACATTACATTACTCTAAAAGAGAGAGCAGTGTATTGTTTTCTGGCGTATGATGATAATAATACATATTTCTCATGTGTGTGTCCCACTGGATTTGAGATATATTGACCCTACTCTTCTCTCTTTTCCCTTCGCACTGAAATTTTCCACTTCCCCCTCTTTCTCTTTCTTCAGTTTCTTGAACAACAAGAAACAGAGGGACATACACACACACACAACTTCCAGCGGCCTTGTTCTCTCTCTCTCTTCTGTTTTTGTCTTTTTCTCCTTGTCCTGGTCGTTTTCGTATATATACTGGATAAATAAGGCTAAAGTTTGGACTGTGACTTTCTCCGTTCTCCTTTCTTCGCAGTCCCATATCCCCCTCTCCATCCTCCATAGAGGCTATTTTAAAGCAAGTTAGCTCTTCTTATATGGCAATTTCCTCGTATTTTTTCCACTTCACATCCTCAGCCCATAAGACGAAGACGTAGAGAGAGAGAGAGAGAGGGAGAGAGAAAAAAATTCTTTTCTCTCTCTTTAAAACTATATCCTCAGCTCTCCTCTGTCCTCGGCTTAGCACAAAAAATAGAGAGAGAGAGAGTGTATGTGTGTCTGTGCCTCAGAAAAATATTCCCTTTTTGCATGTTCTCCAAAGAAAACAGAGAAAGCGGGGAAAGTCTCTTGTCATGCATAAGGGCCTTTATTCTTGTGCCTCTCCCTTTCCACGTGACTCTTTCTCTTCGTCGTGATGTAGAGGACAATAATACAGTGGAATACTCTCTTTTCTCTCTCTCTTGTGTGTGTGTGCCTTGTGCTGTGTGTGTGTGTGCTGGGGAAAGTTTTTCTTTCAATTTTTGCAAATTCCCATGTTTGTCTCAACTTTGTCTTTCTCTCTCTCTCGTGGACATGCAAAAACCCAGTCCGCACATAAATATACAGAAATGGATGCTTTATGAATGCACTCAGCTATATATCACACACACGCACAAGGGTATGGGGTGCGCGTGTGTACAGTCCATGCTTATGGAAGGGAGAGTGTGTGTGTAATATGAGAATTAAGAGTTGTAATTCAAAAGGAAGAAATAAGTTGTCTAAAAAGGGGACAGGAAAAAAAAGCACAAGAGAATCGAGTGGAGAAAGTCGGAGAGTGGATTCAGTGAAAGTAGAGAGAAAGGAAGAAGAGGATCGTGATTTAGGTTTCTTCGGTTTTAATAATAACGCTGCTTTGGCTTTGACTGGTTGGTTGGGTGAAGAAAAAAGGAAGCAGAAAAAAAAATTTCTCCTCAGCGCCACTCAAGACTTTTCAATATATATTGAGTTGTTGGAGGAGAAAGGGAGGAGGAGGGAGGGGTATGGAGGGAAAAAACGCGAATTTTGTCTTTGTCAAAAGACAGTGGAGCATTTAAATGAAATTTCTTACTTCTTCCTCGGCTCGGAAAAGAATCCACCAGTTCCACACACTACTTTCTCCTCCTCCTCCTCCTCCACACTTTTATCCGCTGAATGGACTGGAGTGTCAGGGAATGTGAATTTGAATTTGAATTGGAGAAAACTGTTCACTTGCACACACACACAAGAGAGTTGAAAGAGGGGGAAGGGAGAGGAAGGGGAGATATATGGAGAGGCTTAAAAAATCCTTTGGAGAAAGTCATTGATGTCTGGACGACTGTTAGTGGTTAGAGAGAGAGAGAGGGATAGAGAAGTTGGATATGCAGATACTTTTTTGCAATTGAGTTGAATTGCACCCGCATCCACAGACACACATACATGCGGGAGAGAGAGAGTTGGTGTGTATGGGGAAAGGGGGGTCTATCAATAGCTTCACTTCATAGTCCATTTAATTTGCAGGAAGAGAGAGAGAGAAAGGAGGAGGGCGGCAATTTGAATTCCACAGACGCAGTTCAAAGCTATGAAGAAAAATGGAGGAAAGATCAAGTGGCGGGGAAAGAAATTTTACTCAAGTTCATTCAATCAAAGGTCAGAGAGAGTGGGGTACAGCCTGACACATTGTGTGTGCCTGTGTGTGTGTGTGTAAAAGAGGGGAGTTGCAAAGTTTATAGTTTGTAAGGTGAGGGTGGGGGGAGGGAGGGGAGGTGGAAGAATAGTTTGAAGAAGAATTCGTCAGCAGTCAAATTATAGGCTATGACTACTTTCTTATGAGAGTTGCAGGGAGTGTTTATGGGCTCATGATTTCATTCATTGTGTGGGGAGAGGGAGAAAAGAAGGGAATTTGTGAGTGTGTGAGAGTGAGAGAGAGACGAACTTAATTTATTCGGAATTGTATAGAAAACATGGAAAAATTCTTTGGATGCCTCTCTCTCTTCTCGCTTCTCTGTGGAATGAATGACGTTTGAGGAGAGACGGAGGCTGGGATTTTTTAATATATTGTGTATGAAATTCTAAAGTTTTTGTTGTTGGCAGAAAATAATTAGCGAGGATTCAGAAAAGGGAGAAAAAAGAGCGTGCAGGACATTTTAATATGAGTGTGAAAAGCTAGAGACATTGCATACGAGGCAATTTTGAAAATTTTTTTCGAAATTTAAATATCATTTAAATTTACATGGCTTCGACGCCACTCAGCGTTTCTAAACATGTAACGGGTAAATACAAAAACTTAGTCAGGTAGTAATTATTCATCTTAATGGCAGTAAGTCGTTTTTTCAATGCTAAATCTTACCAGGAGGACTCTTAACAAATTTCTATACCTTTTGCGGGTCATTGGTGACCTACCGAGGTCAAAAGCTGAAGAAAACAAGTACACCAAAAATTGTTGGACTTGGACGCCACTTGCATATTTAGCAGTGCTGGCTTTCGTAATTAACAATTTTTAAAACATAATTGACATGAACGGCGCCGAAGTCTTACATTTTGAATAAAGTGCCTAACACAGGAATAATCCATAAAAATAAACACAAAATAAGTTGGAAATTCAGTACAATCCATCATTATCTCCAAGTTCACTAAATGCACATGATAATTAAACAACTTGCCCGCCATTCATTGTAGCTGGATTTTTTTGCAAGATTAAAAGTTTTTTTCCCACTACGAATCAGTCCATCTTTCACACACACACGATGTGTGTGTGTAGTCACAGACAGACAGACTTGAAGTAGACTGAGCTCTTTCTGTCTGGGAAACAGAAAATTCCCGAGAAAAGCTAATCCGCTTGTCTTCCCTCTCCCAAACTTCCTACATACCTCAACTACACACCACACCATCATCAGCATCCCCACATCTGCCAATGTAATGTACAGTCTCACACACACGCAGTGAGAAAGAAAGAGAGCTTACATCTAAAAATAAGGCTAAAAAATTCCATCCGTTTTCCCTTGTCTGTTAAAATTTCCCGGAAAGAGATACACGGGGACTTAGGAGGAGGGAGAGAGTTAAGAAAAGCGACAGAGAAAGAATATCTGCAAATTGTTGTTGTTGGCATGGTAGGAGGAGGAGAAGGATGAGATGTGTGTGTGTGTGTACGTACTCAGTATGTGCCAAAAAAATGGTGCATACATAGCTTTTAGCCCGACATGTATTCTACTAGGGGTAGTTTTCCCTTGTTGTCAACACATGACGACGTCAGAGTGAGTAAATCGGTGTCACGTCAGCCTTATATCCCTCCACACACACACACAATGACATGGAAGAAACCGACAGACAACATTTTCGGGCGGCTGAGCATCCAGGGAGATTGAGAGAAGGCAGGTGAGCTAATACGCCGGATACAATGGTAGCAGGAAGAGGAGAAAGCGGGGAAAGGAACGTCGACAATGAGAAAGAGAAAGCGACAGACTTTGAGGCCTGAACGACAACCATTCACAAGAATACTGTACAAAATACAAAATATCTTTTCGATAGACTCCAGAATTTAGGTCACTTTCTCTCTTTCTCTTGTCTGCTAACTTAAATTCCTTTCTTCACATTTTTTTGTGCAAAAAATTGGAAACAGAGGGACGTCTTCTCTCTCTCTTTCTCCTCATTCTATCTTGAGAGAGAAGGACATTTACATGGCATATTTCCCCTCCAGCTAACTTTGCGTACTCAGTGGCGACCAGTCTATCCCTCTCAGTCAGTATGGAAAGCACGGAAAAAATATAGAGCACGTTTTTTCTCTCTCTCTCTCTTCGTGTGTGACACACACGAAGGGAGAAAGCACACACTGTCTGCGTGTTTCACCCTTCTTCACACTTAGCATAGCCGATTAGCGCTCATCCTCATTGTCACTTTGGGTGGAGAGGACGATATGTCACATTTCATATTTTGGAGATGCCAGGAAGTTGGGTTCGTACAGGTGCCCCGAGTGCCTCCAGCACAAGAGAGAGAGAGGCCGTGAGAGGAATAGCCTTGACGTTATCAGAATGGAGGATGATGATGGGATGGAGGGTACTCGATACTCCAAAGATTCAACGTAACCTTTTAGAGGGAGAGGAGAAAAGAAGAGGAGGTGGAAATGCCGCTGGAGCTGTCCTCATACGTAAGGAGTAGAGGAAGCTATTGTCACAAATCTTGTGTGTGTGCGTTCTCAATATGGAAGGCCACTTTCTCCTCCTCTCCATTTTCACACAAGAGGAATAATGCCGTAGGTCATGAAGAGTGGAGGAAGATATTTTTTAGACACGTAGTGCAATGCTCGGGGGTCAAAGGGTCTTTGAGAATGATTAATTTTTGGGGGTAAAACGTCATTTAAATTCATACAGTTAAATAAGGTACTTTGGAAATTCTGACAAAATGGGCATTTTCCGCGGCTTTTATTTTAAACCGAAAGTTCTTTAACTTTCACACTGGAAGTGAAAATACAAAGTTGATTAAAAATGGCTAAAATGGGAAGGAAATATGAGCCAAGACTCATCGTGAACTACGACATTGAGTTTCTCTTGCAAAAGTAGGAGTGCAAAAAACACGAGTCGAGGGATGATGGTATGGCTGTACTGTGCTGTGTGTGTATAAATGGAAAGTGGTTGTAAGAAAGAAGGCTTTCACTTTTATGGAAACGGTCATACTTTCTCTCTCTCTTATCTCCTTCTGTAGTATTAAAATATGATGAGAATACACACATTCCACTCCATACTATTCAGTTTTAGTGGAGCCAATTGTTACATCATCAGATCCAAGATGGGATGATCGAATCATGGACGACGACGACAGAAATACTTTGTTATGATTGTGCAAAGAGAGAGGTCTAAAATGGGACCCTTTTCTTCGGCACGATATTTTTGGATTTCACAAGAGCGATACAAGATGAACTTTAAACTTGTCGCAGCCAAAAATCCTCTTTTGTTTACTAAGCGGCGTCCAGACTTGCACAAAATCCCAGGAGATAGTATTCAAAGTATTTGTCAATGAAAAAAACTATTCACATACAATTTACCTATTTTTCACCTCCACTTCCA
Source organism: Pygmarrhopalites habei (assembly GCA_009870185.1). Classification (NCBI taxonomy): domain Eukaryota; kingdom Metazoa; phylum Arthropoda; class Collembola; order Symphypleona; family Arrhopalitidae; genus Pygmarrhopalites; species Pygmarrhopalites habei. The sequence goes on from WJFB01002183.1 coordinate 15,600, forward strand.
GTGAAAGTCTTTCATCTTTCTAAAACTAGGAAGAAAGCTCACACTCCTAATTTACCAGCCTGTAAAAAACCCTGTTCAACTTGACTGCCCACTTTCTCTCTCTCTCTCTCTCTCGCAGAAACCTAGATGGAAAAAAGATAGCCTTCCCTGTAATTCTGTTCAATCCCTACCTTTCTTAACACAGACACAAGCACACACACAACCACCCACTTGGCTTTCCCCCTTTTAACCACAAAGGTTCTTTCACCCTCCCGAAAAGTACAGGTTATACGTGGGGGGAGGTTAGAACAATCGCTATTGTCATCACTATCAGAGTGAGAGTGCGTATGTGAGAGTGTGTGAACGGAAATGCTATTAACCCTTTTCCTTGCTTTCTCTCCTCTCTCTCTCTCTCACACACAATCTTTCGATTATTCTTACTGAAGAGCCTCGGGAGCATCTGAACCATCCCTCCTCCTTAAGCTTAGCTTCATAAAGGTAAGTGTGGTCCAGAATTTTTTACACATTTTTCTCCCCCACGCACATTTTTTTTGTTACTACTTTCCTTCTTTCCCCTCGTCCTCCACCCCGATTCTCTTTGCCCATTTTGAGTGTGTGTGGAGGACGAGGGAAGCTCTCGGGGCTTCTCCCCCATTGTCCCAAATTCCAGTACTAAATTCTAAATATCATTGTGCTGTTGAGATGGAGGCGTAGACTGATAACTTGTCTAAAGCCCATTCCTACTAAGAGATTGTAGCTCTTCTTTCCCTCTGAAACAAAATGGGTATAGCACACACACACACACACGAAGAGGAGGGGAGGAGAGACTCTCTCCGAGAAAGCGAGAGAGGGGAGTTATAGGGAAAAGTTTATGTGGGGCGGAGTGTAGAGTTAAGACTGTGGCCCCTTTAGAAGGAGAGTAGAGATACAAGAATGTAGGGGAATCTGAAGAAACCATGGAAATAATGGAGAGAAAGAGGGCTAGAAGGATCAAGTTACGCACTCAAGCTTCTGGCTTTAGCTTGGTGGATGGTAATAGCCGCTGAAGTAGCGAGAGAGAATTTTGGCAGAAGAACCAAGAAGAGAGAGAGAGAACCAAGCGGAATACTGATAGCAGAGAGAGAGGGAGCGAGGAAAAAAGTGTGTACGCTTATATTAGAGAAAAGAGATAGAGACAGACATTTCGGCAGAATGGGTTGTGGAGAAAGGGGGAGACAAACTGAGGAGGAAGCCAATGAAATCGCCACGCAAACCATCCTCAATTCAATGATCACTGGGATATGACAGACAGAGAGCAGACAGAGAGAGAGAGAGAGAGAGAAAGATCCTCCGTCCGTTGACTCCCGGTTCCAAGGGGGTGAAAGAGACGGGTGTTTTTTGGGTGAGTTGTCTGGGAGGAGGATTTTATAGAATTTGATTCTGGGTTGACCTAATAATGGTATTTTTCAAATTCTAGTGAGAGGCTTTGTGTGGAGGTGAATAGATATCGTGGGTGTGGAGAATGAGAGGTTTTTAATTGAAATTATATCAACGATTACACTCCTCAATATACTATCAGTCGAAGGGAGAGAGGAAAAATGTCTGTGGCGTTCAAGTTTAACAATTAACATGAAAATTAAATGAATTTATAATCTCTGTACTGAAGAAAAATTTCCAAATAAGTTCTTTCAGGCTACACAGGATATTTCAAAATTTGCCGCCAGATTCATGCAATCCCATATAAAAATGATTTTCCAAATTGTGACAATTTGACAGCCTATCTTGTAGAATTGTCAATCGTCTTGTGTGACAAAAGAAACAAATGACATTTATTATGTATTACAACTGAAATTCGCCGAATCCACAATTTCCTTTTCCTCCACTAAACATTGAGTATTACTTTCACCTTCTTAGCTGTTTCCAGAATGGAGAAAACTGGTCATAAAGTGAAAGTGAAGAGCGTCCATGGTTCTATGGTTTTTGAACTTCTTATATTTAGAGGAGGAATAGGAGAGAATGGGAGAAATAAGAGAATTTGTAGTATTTCTGTGTCTACAAATTGCCATTGGGCATCCGGGTGAATCCACGAACAGTCAAAACGAAGTTTGAATGGTGATGACGAGAAAAAACTCGGGCCATCCCATTTTTACCTTTCCCCTTTCCCCTGCATACCGTAGCCTCTTCAAACAAATACCGGCCACCTTTCTCTTTGTACCAATTAACACATATCTCATAAAAAATTGTTTGCAGCATCCCAGTTTTCTGCTTTCACCTACTTTTACGGTAGGCCAAGGATTGGACGAGGAATGTTTTTGAATAGCTCTCAAAGATTTTTTCTAGTATTATTTTCCCTAGTCACCTTGTAGCTCACGATCACGATTAGATGCTTAGGTAGGCACATAGTACGACATTGTACTATGTTCGGGACAGTTCTCCCTACAACGTGTGTGTGTGTGTAAAAGAGAGGAGAAACTACTCACTACGGTGTGACAGGAGAGGAAGAGAGAAAACGGCTTGCGCAGGAGAGAGTAGAAGAGAAAGTTGGGATAATAAGAACTTCACTTCGCGGCATTGAAGGTTCAGTGAAAGAGCCGGCATTGAGCACCAAACAAACTCCCCCATCATCATCATCTCCTTCTTCATCCCGAACACACACAAACAGTCAGTCAAGTGAAAAAAGGGAGAGAGGGAAACAACCGTTTTTTCCCTCTCTCTAAATTCTATATTCCAAACATTCACCATCGGAAGAAGGGGAAAAGAAAAAATTTAAGTGGAGATACACAGAAAAAGACTGTAGAAACTGGGAAAGTAAAAACAAAAGAAATCTATCCTCAATTTAAAAACACACACACATGCAAGTTGATTGTGAGGGGAGATACAGAAGAAGAGAGAGAGAGAACGGCCCGGGAAAAGAACAAAAAAAATTTTCTTCCCTCCCGCTTTCTCCCTGTGTTCTTTGATTTATTTGTGTTCGTCATCGTCATTCAACTCTTGTACCACAGTACATCATCCTCCTGTGCGGAACTCGGGTTACCTGCAGTCATCATTTGACTAGCCCTCCTCCTCCGAAAAAAAACCTTTCACAAAATAGTGAACCCAGAGCAGAAGGAGGAAGAGGAGTGTGTGTGTCATGTGTGGGTGCGTGTATGTGATGTTGGGACTCTCGTGTGTTTGTGTGAGAGTGAGTGCACGCTCTACTTTTTCATTGCTCCAGCTTCAGTTCCAACGTAAATAGTTTCCTGTTTGTTGTGTACATATAAATACACACAGAGAAGACGAGTGTACATGTAGAGAAGAGAGGAGGAGAAAGTTTTTGAGAGAAAGAGAGAAAGTAGTTCTATGTCAAGCTTGGAGGAGTCAAACTCAATCTCTTTTTTTTTCTTCAGTGCAGTCTCAATCCGAAATTCCCTGGGAAAAAATGAACTTTACCGGAATAAATGGTAAGAGAGCGTTTTTTTGGTTTTAATGGAAAAAAATAGGATACTGTTTATCTTCAGAATTAATCATTTTAATTAGGTCAGCGGCGGGGAATTGACTTTGAAGGCTTTGGGAAATTGAATTTTTTTGAAAGAAAAAAACAGAGATAAATTAAAGAGATTTATACTATAAGTTGTCAGAAATTCTTGCATGCATGACTTGGACGCCACTTATTTGTGTTTGGACAATTATGGCTGCTGTGTATTACTATTTGCTACCGGATATGACGTGACCGGCGTCAAAGTCCAACATTTTAGATGTGGAAATTAACAAAAATGCTGGGGTTCAACGCCGATTTGTAAATATTTTGACGAAATATCAGGGCACAAAAAATGCAGATTCGGATTCAGAATAATTCTGACAATTATTACTAGTAGAAAAATTCGTCGTTTTTTACATAATACATTGGCTACAAATTTTTAAAAAATGTCAAAGGTTTTCACAAAAACTCAATTTCATAACTGCAAAATAGAGAAAATTAACAAAAAGTCTTGAAATGGTTTATGAACTGACGTTCAATCAATACATTTAAAAATTGTGAAAAGCTCTTACAATTATTACTACTCGCCTCCATCATTTCTCATCCACTTGGATGATGACTGTGTGATTAGAAATTTAAATAATTTCTCCGACTCTCCACATCTGTGACCAACCATTCTTCTGTTGCTTGTCCCATTTCTCTCGTGTCCCTCTTGTGCCTCTTTCGTGTTTGTTTTGTGTCTGTGTGTAAGAACGAGTCAGATTACAACTTGGTCATTAATAAGTCCATTAGCTGTCACACCCATCACTCGCCATTGTTTAAAGCCTTTCTCCTCACGACAGGAAGACATTTACTAATGACCAGCGGCTAAACGAAAGAGCCGCTCTCTCTCCCTTCTCCTCCTTTGACAGTACCACATTCATATTACACACACAGTCTCCAAAATATAGGGCACAATAACAAGGAAATACACACACACACAACTCCACTTACATTACACTCACTTCCATGGAAGAGAAGAAAGCGGGAAAGGAAAGCAATCTGAATCGGCGGAGTGTGACGGGAGGCGTAAGGAAGGAAGACGGAGAGAGCGAAGAGTGTTTTGTGTGGAACAATGAGGAGAAAGGAAGGGAAAGTGGGGAATATAATGAAATCATAAAATAAATAGTAATTCTAAAATAGCCCGGAGGAAGAAGGAGGGGAAAGCGGATTCACCCGTTGCTGTAATTAGTTTCATTTATTTCCCCATTAATAATCATCACCGACACATAAACATGTACACAAATTGCCTCTCTCACTTTCTCCACTTTCTCTCCCCTACTTCGGCTCAATGTTCACTCACCGGCTCTCTAATCTAGGCCACGCTGGAAACATGGACAAGTGATAATGTGGAGAGAAAGTACACACACATGGAGAAAGCATCACAGTCAATTCAAACAACCAATTTCCAAGCAAAACACATACACAGCCACTCTTTATTCACAATTTATTTGCATGGAGAGAGTGGTTCATGTGGATTGGATGACAATGGAGAAAGTGAGAGAGAAAGTGAAGGATTCTCATTACAGTTTAAAGGTAGGGAAATTGTTGGACGGGAGAGAAATGCGTCATAATAGACAATGGACAAATACACACACACGAATTTTGATGGTGTATTTTGTGAACGTGAGAGAGAGAGAGTGTGTGTGTGTGTTTGGCTAGTAGGTGAGGAGGATTTGGAGAGGAGAGATGGAGTGGGCGGCTTTTCATTTTCTAAATCCATGGTTTGCTACATTCACACACATGCATGAAGAGAGAGAGAGAAAGGAGGGGGAGAAAAGGGTTCGGAACGAAATCCGGGAACGACTTAATTACATGCCCCATGACAGACCATAAAATACTTGAATACCTCCGTCCATCCATACGAACACACACACATACACACACACAGCAAACATCAGGAGTGCCAACCAACCGCCGCTCTCTATTTTGGAGAGGAAAGAAAGATGTGTGAGGCTTTCAATATTATTTTATGGGCGGAAGGCTCTTTCACCATAAATAAACAAAAGGAAAGAGAGAGAGAGAGAATGTACAGAATTTAGTAGAATAAACAGATGAGGCTCACCATGCTTGTCTCCAGGTGAGACTCGGTTCGTCTCTCTCGTTAATCCTTGGATTTTTAATTGGGATCCGGAATTTTTTTTATTATTCCAAAAGAAATTTTGTACAAAATTTATTTTTTTGGGAAGGCAAAGTTGTTCTATTCAAATGGAGAGGGTTCGACGCCGGTCAAAATATCTTGAAGACAATTTGGTTGATACAACTGTTCAGGTCACCCAGTTAGAATAGTCGAATTGACAGGAAATTGTTCTCCAGGGCTCGAGCACCCGCAAAAATTGGAAAAAAGCGGGGTTTCCACCTACCCAAATGTGAAATAAATGGCAAAAATTATAAAATTTTAAAGAAGAAGATGTGAAGACCGGAGGACGGATCGGTTTGAGGTGACCGTGTAGACAGCTTGTGTCTTGGGCCCCTCGCTCAAGTCCTTGCCTTGTGGCTTGGAGTCTGTGACCCCCTAGAAGTGCATTCTCA
>WJFB01002184.1:0-21580 GCA_009870185.1 Pygmarrhopalites habei
AATTAATTCAAAACATCAAAATGCATAAAGAATATTTTGTTCTCACCGGAGGAAGGTACGAGAGCAGACACAGCAGTTGCAATATCATAAGAGTATTTGTGCAACGTGTCCATTGCATGAAACTGTCAAGATTAATAAATTGAAGTTGGTAAGTATACAACACAATATCTACAGTAGTTTTCTCTAGAGAAGATACAGAAATACTAATTATGTAAAATTGTTTTTTTTACCAAAGTCACATCTCGGGATGCGGAAGCCGCACTCATGTGCTGTGAAAAATACACAAAATACAGTTTATTTAGACATGAAATGATGATTTTGTAAATTATGTGTATACAAGTATCTAGTATAGGATTTATTTTGACATACAAGACTTGGTTGTGTGATCGAACTTGAACTATCTGAATGGTGTTTAGCCATTGGAAAATGAATGTGAGGATTTCCAGTAACCGAAATGATTTAAAGGACAAAATTGCAAATTTTAGTTGTGACAACTTGACTTTAAATTTGAGAAGAGACAAAAATAAGTCAAAATTTTTACCTAAAGCTCTGGCAAAAGTTCCTATGGATCGTGAAACGACTAAAAATTGATCAATTTGCTTGTCGGTTAAACCATTTTCAGGTGTCCAAACGATTGCCTCAAGCTCTTCGAGATTTCGATCATCTGTTTTAGTATCTACATGAGAACACAATAAAAATACAGGAAAAGATGTATTGTAAATTTAAAATTTAAAATGATGCAAAGTAATTAATCTGATAAATGTCAAGCAAAAATTATTTACCTTCAAGTACCAACGGCAGTTTCTCCGCTTGGTACCTCTGTCCTACCCGAATTTCTCCACGATCAGCCAGTAAGGTCCTGGGTTGGTCATATCCCACCTGATAACATAAGGAATCCTGAATTGTCAAAAAAAATAATAAAAAGAAAAATATTCTTAGCCCGGATGGATTGTAAATTATGCTGTTGACATGAACTGTGGGCACACACGAAAAAACATGGTAGGGTATGATGGAACTCGTATGACGAGGTCACTTACATCCTTATACGATAAGATAGGGGACATCATTAAAGGATTCCAATCTACTGGTTCCGGGTAATTTGCTAATAGGTGTGGTGTGACAACAAAATTTATAAGCTAAGACTCCTTCCTTTGGAATTCAAACACGGCCCGGCCTTAGCTTTCTATGCACCTTTTATCAGTTGTTTGTCTCAAAGCCTTTCACACAGTGGAGAAAGTACATATATGTACATATTTATTATCATGTCATGAAATGTCCACATTATTTGTGCTTAATTCATTTAGCTTGGTTATTATGTAGTTTTTTTTTCATTAAATTTACTCAATCTCAATCTCACTATGCTTCGACTTTTCCATTATTTGATTGCAGTGACAAGCAGTCAATATATCATGACTTTCATGCCCACTTGAAATTCTCCGAAACTGAAATCGCATGCTGGGTGGTAGTTTGTGAACCCCACATTTTTAATTAATTAATTACAATAGTTGGATGATCATTTCAATTTTGGTTCCTCGAGTACTTCCTCCCATGGACTAGGTTGTAGAATGAATGTGTCCAAGGGGAAAAAATCAGGTTTTCAGAGTGATTTGAATTAATTTCATGCCAGTCATTTCTTAAAATACAATAATTTTTGCATGTTGGGATTTTAATTAACTATAAAGTACCAGGCCCGTGTGTGTGCGTGTGTGTATAAAAGGGCCTGTGGAAGCTCAAACTTTCTCTTACTTTCTCCCAACCTGACTGTGAGCAAGATTGGAAAAAAAGGACATAACAGATACACAAAAGTTCAACTAGAACAATGGATCCTATCATAATTTTAGTATTGGTTACCTTTTCTTCATACTGGATTCCAGGAATTTCAGCTTGTGACGGTTATCCATTGACTAAATTTAAATCTAAAGACTAAATCAGAAGGTACTATTAAATACTTTTGACTGTAGTCTACTATTAAATATTTTATTGTATTGGATAGAGGCTCCCATTGTTGGCTGCTTGACCACAGACAAATTCTTCATCACAGAAAATTTGACTCACGTTGTCCATTCAAATACATCAGACAAATGTCGATTTGTGATCCCAAAGGTATGCACTTTCATTGAGTATTAGTAAAAGTGTGTTGAAGAATGTGTCACATATTAATTAATTTATTTATATGATGAACAGGAACCAGGAGTGTGTCAGATAAAGTTGGATTTTGTATGGTTTCAATTGGGAGAGGCAAATGCCCTTGGTGACTGTGCATCTTCTGATGTGTTGACAATCATGGGCTCGACAACTGTCAAGACTATCAGTGTCTGTGGGAATCTTACTAGTCAACACAGTAATAATTATCCTCTTTTGACATGATTATTATTACTACTGAAAAAGGAGTAAATTATAAAATAGGATTATATCTTCATTTCTTTTCAGTGTTCTTGGATTTTGGAGATTCAGACAAAATTGAAATTGACATTAATGGTCGACGGAAAAAGGTTTACTATGACATCCTCGTGACTCAACTCAAATGCAATCATCCAAATAGAGGTGAAAATTTTGTCAACAAATGATACTATTCATTGTGATATCTATGTAGTAAGTTAGGATTTATACAGATAGTCATAAAACAACTATTTAGTTGATATATCATCTTCCAGCTCCACCACACTGTCTTCAGTTTTTTAAAGCCCAAGAAGGGACTGTCAAAAGTTTTAACTATCCCCGTCAACAGTTGAATGATCAATCCTACACTGTGTGCGTAGAAGCAGTCAATGGGAGTAAAGGGATAAAGGTAAACTCGTAATAGTAATATGGAGTACTTTTGTAAACGATAGAATTGTGTTCATGCTCAAATAATTGAATTGACAAAAATGTGAATTTCAGTGGAAACCTTGTGGGGAGACAAATGGTGAACCCTCATTTTTTGTCTCGGGTAATTTGGGGAAAGGGAGATTATCTCTTGGCCCAACAATTGGAAGTCAGTGCTATTCTGACTATGTACAAATTTTTGGACAAAATCGGTGCTGTGGAAGTTCTTTCCCCACAATCCTTACGAGTAAGTAGTAAATACGTACGTATTTACAGAGGGAAAGGCTCTCTGATTAATTTTTTTTGAAAAGCAATAAATAGCGTCTCTCCCTCGTTAATACATACTCAATTTTATTAATTGACTCGGACACAGGTTCTGCCAAACCGTACATGCTTCGCGTGGATTTTGACTCCAGCGAACTGCCAGCCATCTCCCCTCATAATTACCCCATTATTTCCCTGCCCATCTCAAATAGATTTGGACATGCATACGGAGGTGTTCCTATCTGTCCTGATATGTCAGCAATTGGACTAATCTGCTCTGAAAAAGTATCGTGCGAAAAGGAAGAATCAGGTATTAATCGACGAGGTAAGGAGGCTGTTTGTACTTGCACCTATCCCTCCATGAACACGGATTCCATGAATACTGGCTTCTGTCTGGAATTTAGTCAAATATAATGAGAGTACACAGTCTCATATTTAGTCGCTACAAATTTATTAGACCATCTACATATGAATGTACTTAAATAATATACGTAGTGTGGAAATGTTTAATTGAGTTAAAAAATTCTGTGAAAAATGACCACTCGTTTGCCTTGTATTAAAATATTAAAAATTACAAATTTGACTGGAATGGCATTGCATTCCTTTTACAGTCTATCTATTTACACAGTTCACACACACAGTTCCCTTGTGTGTAGAAAGTTTGAAGCACAACATGCATCTCTTGAGTGGTCCTACGGTCCTACTCCTCTCTCCCTCCCTTCATAATAATAATTCTTTTCTCATTTTTTGTGCGGAGGCTTTTAACCTAACCCAAGGTATGAGGAGAGATATGCTTTTGCGTCTAAATGAATGAATTGACATTGGAGTAGCTTCATTTATTTTCCAGCGTGTACTCATTTAGATACATTTAAATTTAATAACAAAATCAATGTATGTCCATAATTTCAATAGTTTATCACTCTTTTTTTGTGTAATGACTCGCTGTATTCTAATAAAATTAACTCTATAATAATAAAAAATATCAGAATACACAACTTAATTATAATTAAATTAAATGATGTAATATAAAAAACAATACATGGTTATACTCACAAGTATATTTATAAGAACACGGCAAAAATAAAACAAAAGTCTCACATTATTAAAGAGTTCAAAATGCTACAACTACACATGTAACTGGCTTTTGATGACCGTTGTATTCCCGTTTTGTTTGAGAATTCTCTATGCTCCAAAGTCTTGCTAGATTATCTGAAGAAGCTGTCAAGAAAAATATAGAGATGAGTAAAGAAATTGAAATTTGTGGTTATGAAAAATTTTGCAAATTACTTAAGCATGAATAATGGTTTTCAAAAGCGAACCTGTTACTAAATACTGACTGTCACCTGACAAATAGAATAAAATAATAGTAAGAAAAATGAATTTTATAATGTCACTTTTTTGAATATTTAATCAATGTACTATGAATATGCATTTATACAAAAGAAAATAATAATAAAAGACAAACCAGTAAACGCAGCTCCCCTGTAATCAAAGTATGTTTGACAATTAGTTAATCAAATTGAAAAATATTTCGTTTACTTTTATTTGATGTCAATTAAATACAAAGTTGTAAAACACTGATTTTCCACTCACCATACCCATCTTTGACCTGGACAAATATAAAAAAATAATAGTAAGAAAAATGAATTTTATAATATCACTTTTTGGAATATGCAATCAGATGATAATCAGACCTGGACAGGTTAATTCTGTTTGGAAATTGAAGCTTCCATCCTTCGCTGTCCATATTTTAACGGTCTGGTCAGCAGAAGTAGTGGCTAATAAACTACAAATGGGTTTGAATAAAAAAAAACATTGTGAATGAATGACAAGTTTAATGATAATTTATCAAAGCAAAAAAAATGTACATGATTCATACCTAGAGTCTGGAGAGAAGCAACATTTCAAAGCGTATCTTTTATGAACTTTCATGGTATGATGTGGACTAAGGCGAAGAGGATCATTATCTGTCCCTGTAATTATTTGAAATAGAAATGATAATTAATAAGAAAAAAATTTACTACGAATAACATAGATTTAATAGATAATGTAGATTAATACCTTCCAGTTTCCAAACATAACAATGACCTTTATTATTAACTGCGGCGAGGTATTTCCCTAACGGATCAACTGTGACACACTGAACTGGGGCAGAACTACTTTCATCCGGAATCTGTAAGTATAAATATTGGAATGAGTTTGTTGGAAAATGTATGACATTACAGAAATTGTAAAAAAGGGTAAAAAAAGAGTAATAGTAGAATAATTTACCAATTGTTCAGTTCGATCATTCCTCAAGTCCCATATATGTATTGTTCCATTCTGATCACTCACAATTAATTCTGTATTGTTCGGATGTAGACAGGCACATGTGATTGGAGACGAATGAGTCTGGAAGACCTTTTGACATTGTGGACTGCTAGAACTGAAAATGGAGTACCGTAAATTCTCTAATTATCGCCGGTGGCGATAATTATTATGTTATCTAAATTAGATTAGATACTTATGGTAATTGCTTATTTTAATTACCGGAGGTCCCAGATTCGAGCGTTAAAATCTTCTCCACCACTAAACATCCATTGACCATCCTTATTGAACCCTATTGTTGTAACATTTCTGGTCAACCCGTCAAAATTTACTGAAGGACTTTGATTTTGGCTACTAATATCGTATATCCGGACATGTTGAAATCCTGTTATGGTGTAATTTTTATTTAACTTTTTTTAAAAAAAGGGTTTCCAGATTAAACATCAAAAATAGGACAGAAATAATATAATATTGGCTATTCTATTTACTCACCAGCTGCTGCCATTAGTGCTTTGTCTGGAGAAATTGCTAACGCATTGACTTGCTGCAAATTAAAAGAAAGTTAATTTTCCTAGTAGTGCATTTTAAAAGTAAATAACAGATATGAAATTTTTAGTGACATATTATCCTCTCATATTTAGGGTTTATGACAGAAATGTAGTAACTGCAAATTATTACTGAGTCTGGATGTTGAAAAGTCTTGATACATAATGAAGTGTGGATTTGCCATAATTTGATAGTGTGATCGTAACCTGGAAAAAAGTTAAAAATTAGTCAGAAAATCATTGACAGTTTATAATTACCATAATCATGGAATTGAATGATAATTGTGAAGCAAGTCACCATATAATAAATAGAGCAGGATTTGAAGCTGTATATTTCTTTTTTTAAAAAAATAAATTTATAAACAATACCTGCTGTGGCCATAATTGGAAAGTCGGATAGTTTGACAGAATTTGATCCTGTGTTTGTGATGTCCGGCTCTTCCTCAGTCGCTCCCATGATGATGTTTTTACTCACTTTTCACATACAATTCCCGAAAACTAGAAATGAATATCAAAGTTGGACCATGAGCTCGTCGAGTCGACAAGAAAAAGAATTCAAAAATTTAATTTTTGTCAACGTTTCACTGGACGTCCTTGGAGGAGCCGGTAGCCTCAAAGTTTTTACCTAAAGTTGAGAAGAGTAATGAGTAATCATGTCAAAAGATAATAAAGGGTTTCAAGATCGTCTAAAACACTTTTTCAAAAACCTAAAGACAGGGACACATGTTCCCAGGTCAAGATCTGAAGAATTTCTCACTTTGACAGAGGAGGTCGAGAATGAATTGAGCTCACAGTCCCCCTTAGCAAATCGATTAAAGACAGTAAAGGTTAGTCAGTGCTCTTCAATTATTTTAATAATTGACCACCTATCACATTTCTGATGATTAACAACAAAAGACATGAGCCTTTGGATCAAAATATGTGACCATTCAAGTCTCCCCGAGTATTCATTTCCAGTTATTTTTCATTATGCAAAACAATGATCATAACGTTTTTTTCCATGTTTCAATTTGAAGACTTTCTTTTGTGGCGTTTTGACAATTTCTGTTTTCAGAATTGACCCTATATTACTCCAATACTATTATATTAAAGATATGCCCTTTACAAAATTTACAAGAAATCGTTTAATGATAATAACTGTTGTAATGTTTTCTCCCTTAAAGGAAATCAATGAAATTGCAAAAACTCGTAGATTAGAAAATTTCACCACTGAAAAATTATGGACTTTATTAGAAGATTTGCTAAAACCGGAGGTGGGAAAGGATACCAGGCACCTCATCATCACTTTCTTCGCATCACTGTGTCAGTACCAGACGGAGAAGAGCGGATTTCTGCGGTATGCTTTCATTAAAGTCGCTGTATGAATTACATGTCTTTTTATGATCTTGCCTGAAATGTCATTATAGCTCATGATGCTATTTTGTGATCCATTATATTAATTTATTTATTTTGTCTCTGGAAATGAAGAGCCAAATTTTTTCACTTCATAAAAACTCACACCGTAATCGAGGATGCTGGACCAACTTATGAACTTTTAAAAGCCTTGACTGACAATGGAAGAGATGTTTCATATTTTGACGAGAAAATTGGTCCTTTAATTTTACAACAGACAGGTTTAATACAAGTAAGTGTGTACTTATCGTCAGTATATGATCCAACTGTTTATATGAAACATTCATTTTTATACACGAATAAAATTGTGACTCTCTGTCTTTTTTTATATAGATGCATGTAGTCCATGGGATAGCAGAAAATTATGGACAACTTAAGACTGGAGAGTTTATGCAATTTTTGAATAATTTTATAAAATTTAATCAGAGCTTCGTTGACCAAGAGGTCCTTCAAGGGATCATTCAAAATGTGTGCTGCATTGCGGGTGCAACACAAGCTCGTCAGGTTGATTTTTTTTCTTTGTTTTTTATGTTGATTGGTGAATAATTTCATTGTCTTTCAATATTTATTACAATTGTATTTTTTGTCCCGATAGGATACTCTGGAATGTATTCATGTGCTGGAAACTATCATTTCTTATGGAAGGTGCGTTCGTTAAAAATTCAGTTGTGTTTTTCAAGGTTATGAAGGTTCGAATTGAAAGTCTCTATCGTTTTGTATTTGCAGTCTACCTCCTTCCAGCTTGACACATTTTTTGGCTACTCTGTGTCGCACTGTCAATGTGGAATTTTTGTGTCAAACCAGTTGGAAAACAGTTCGAAACTTACTCGGTACTCATTTGGGTCATTCTGCTCTCGTCACATTATGCCAGTTCATGGAGACTTCAGACCAGTCCATTGATTTTAACAATAGAATCGCTTTGCAACAAAACAGTCAAGTCCAACGAGAGGTACAGTTTTGCAATATTTCCATCACTCCTTTATAATTTTTCACAAAATGGCGTTGTTATTAAATTATTTTTAAAATGACAGTTTTGGAACTACATAATATGTAATAATGACTGCGTTGTTATTTTTCTTAATCCAGTCTCCTCTACCATCATTGTCACAAATTGATGCCACTATACGTGGAGCTGTTTTCTTTGCTGGTCAGTTGTAACCAGAAAAAATAAACCTTCATAGACAAAAATGAGTATTTTAATTGGAATTCATTCATATTATTGTAGGGGTGTCTGTGTGGGGATCCAAAGTAGTTAGATCACTTAAATACAGTCCCTCAACTATTCTTTCATCTTTTGCTGCTGTAAGAAAAGAAATTGGTTATCCACATTTGGTTCATTCATTGTATCAACAAAATAAAAAAAAGTGGGTACTGAGAACATGTCTAACATTTTTTTGTTTTTGTTTCTGTACAGGCCCTAGAACGTAAAAATATTTTTATATCATACGAAGTGGTCCTTCGTATCCACGACCTTGTAAAATGTAATGGAGATACATTACAGTCGATCGCTTGGGATCTTGTGCTTGAGATTATTGAAACAATTGTGGAAGACTTGCAGCTAAGTGAATGGAAAGGTGACTCTGTAAATTATCCAAAAATTGTGAAGGCAACGAATGACACATTGGATGCCACTGAAACTATGGTCGATACTGGAGCATTTTGTGGTGCTGTTCATAGGTTCTACAATGTCATTGAGACAAGTTCCCGATATAGATCGGTCTGTTATTTGATTTTTTACGTATAGTCGGAAGCGTCGGCCCTTTCTAGGAAAACGGATCATTTACATTTCGCCCCGGACACATCATAGTCTCTCATTGCCTATTTGCCCTCGCTGTTATACTGCGTCTGGGGTGAAATGCAAATTATCCGTTTTACCAGGCAGACGCTTTGTTTATTATCTGCGGAGTATTCTTCCTATGCATTTTGCATGTCATTTTTAATAAAAACGAGTAAAATGTGGTTTTATATTTTCCTAATTTAGGAAGCATCTATAGAAAAGCTGTTAATGTATAAACACAAACATAACCTTCTTCCTACAATGGCAAATTGGTTAAACCATTTGATTGTTTTCTGTGAACGACATTTACGGGAAGAACATAGAAAAGTGCTGAAAGTCAAAGCGATTGACATAATACATCAAGTTTGCATGGTACAAATCCACGTTTATGAGGTAAATAATGACGAACTACACAAGTAATTCCACCAAAAGTAATAAAATTGAACAAAGTTGTGTGTTTATTTGTAATATAATGTGAGATTTTTTCTTTGCTATTTCCAGGATGATTTGATTGAAAAGATTATTCTACACTACTTTAAAGGACTTGATACCGAGATCGATCTTTCAGTACGACAAGCAGGGGTTCAGTTTATTGTGAGTTTTTTGTTGGAGTCAAGTTCCAAAAAATGTCACGACATCCTACTAATTCTAGAGAAAGTTGTGAATCGTGTGTATGAAAATCCTTCATCCAACGACATTGTTCTACGTGAAAGTGATGCGAGTGACATAAGTACTGCCATCAATGGACTCATTCAATTATTTCAAAAGAAAATTTATCAACTGCCGTCCTCAATTGCCATTAGCTGCTACAAAATTCTCGTTCGACATTTATCCTACCATTATAAAAAAATTAGTACCCTGGACCAATGTGGTTCCATCAGATACAACATTTTTGACTGTTTTTTCAAAATTCGTGCAAATTCCTTATATCATCTTGGTTTCCCAACAATTACGTTATCATCGTTATCATCAACTCAACTCGTTGACTGTAATAATCCAATAGGTTCTGTCAAAATTCGGTTTAGTCCCTACTTGGCTGTGGATCATCGAGATGGAGAAAGACCAGATACGGCCAAAGTTGATCAAACTAATCCAGTGGAACCCCCAAGCCATCAGACTGGAACAACTCCGTCGTTGTTTCATACCGTGTCTGGATCTAATTTGATATCTTCTTCAAGTTCTTCTACATCCTCCTTGGCTTCCACAGCCACACTCACAAATTTCCAACAGCAACAACAAGGACAGAGTTTTCAAAATCTAAGCCCCTCAACAAATTCTAACCAGTCTTCTACATTAAATGGACTCTCAACTAGTGGTGGTGGTGGCAATGTGACATCCGGAGTCGTCTTCGTGAGTCCTAACACAAGCCAGAGTCAACAATATACAACAGCAACAACTCCATCACTCCCAGTTGTCACTTCTATTTCACTTACTCTTGCGTGTAAACTAGTCGTAACAAGTTTAAAGGTAAACGTTTTTTTCGTACGAGTGTTTCAGACTGCATAGTGTGAAGTTCACACACGTTGTCGACTACATATTTAGTGACAAAACAGGTCTCATAGAAAAATTAATTGTTTGTATTTAATTATTTTTGGCATTCAAAATTTCCAGAAGGAGAAAGACTGGAGGATTTTAGAGGTATCCATTTTTTATTGTACTCTCATAATATGACAAGTTGTCATTGACAACTCATAAGTACATAAGACTTTCTTCCAATGATCTATATCGTTCATGGAAATTCAATTATTGAACAAATTGACGTTTTAGCTCGTTCTACAACAAATTCCGCATGTTCTGGAGAATAAAGCTTTGATTCTGTCAAAACATGGGAACGATATTGACTACCTGGCGACAGCTCTCTGTGCAGCTTTGACTGACAAATCACCCCTTCTCATTGACAGTCTTCGAATGACACTCCCAAAATTTCCAGACGCAATGGACAGACTTTATATTGCTGATGATGAGGTACTTTTTATAACTTGTCCAATTTTAATATATCGTTGGTTGGTACATTTATGTGAATAATTCTTTTTGTCTGAAAAATTCAAAACAAGGCTACGCGAAAGCACTACAAAGAAGGTATGGAATATTTTCAAAACTTTTAGGAAAACTCGGCTAGAAATTTGATTGATCATCAAAAATAAATAAAGATTCTAACGTTTTCTTCTCTATTTTCAGTTCAACAAGTTCCTAAAGCTAAACCAATAACTCGGACAGAATTTCAAGCCTACATTTTCCCCATACTAACATCTTTGGTATCTTACCACTCTCATTTGGAACCTTCCGTCCAACTCAAAATTGTGAAAGTAAGTCATTGTCTTCTCTCCTCGCAATTCATGTCAAATGTTTTATTGATTTTTTTGTAAAAAAATTGATGGTGTTTTTTCTAGTGTCTGGAACTTGGTCTTGTCACAAAGTGTTCAAGAATCTGCATCTTAGCTTTGTCTATTTGTACACTGGAAATGAAAGATACTATGCATAAGGTAAATTACTGTCCACAGTACGATAATACAATGTTCCAAATTGAATTTTTAAAAATTTATTTTGGTTACAGCTCTTGCCCGAAGTTTTGCTTTCACTCTCCAAGATCACCCCAAAAGTGAACATTGCTATCCCAGTTCTAGAATTTCTGTCAACTTTAATTCATCTACCAAGAATTTTTGCTTCATTTGTCCAGGACCAATACATGTCTATTTTTGCCAGTAAGTGTGTTTTATATTTATGTACTAACATTATCCTGACACTTGACATGTAGCTACTATTTTAAATGCATCTACACGTTATCATTCAGTCACAAAGAGCATTACGTAATTTTAACTTGAAAATATTATGAGAAAAGGATTATCAAATATTTCTTTATGACACGAGTTCCAATTTACCTTGTGACCTTTCTTTCTTTTTCAGTTGCTCTACCTTATACGAATCCATTTAAATTTAATCAATACACCGTTTCCTTGGCGCATCATGTGATTGCAATGTGGTTTCTCAAATGTCGACTCTCTTTCCGTCGAGGTGGGTACACATTGTTATTATACATTTGACATTCGAGTAACTTTTTCCATGGGACGATCCGTCGTTGCAAAAAGTTATCCAAAATAAATCAAAAGGAAGGGTAGCCGTACATGCCGTCCAGGCCGTTCTCCATATGGAGAAAGGCCTGGACGCGGCCCTCGACGCTCCTAATTTAACTGTGACTTCTTTGGTCACTACTGGAACTTTTTGTGATCGTGGGTTGTCTAGGAGGAAAGTTACAAGCACTTTTAATTTGTATGGAATGTAACGGGCAAAACCTTAAGATTAACAATACTTTTTTTGACATGTAGGATTCGTCAGTTACATTATAAAAGGCTTAGAGTCAAATGTGTGGGCTCCATTCGAGGAGGAGTCTAGGAAAAACGCGTTGGAGTTGCACAATGAAGATTCTTCAAACCGTAAACGATCTTCTAGTCTTACTGAACAAACGTTCAAAAGGCGTGAAAGGCCCATTTCTGGTCATACCGGCGGTCCTCATCAAGCACAACTGCATTCCAGTAGATTTCAAGCTCCCAATCTAGATTTAAGACCACCCATGAACAAATCTCTGACGACTTTTCATCAGGAGTTGACAGAGACCTGTGTGGACCTTATGGCTCGCTATGCGTTCGCTGACTGCTCTGCTCTGCCAACTAGATTCCAGTCAACAAACTTTCTCCTGTGCGGTGGACACTCTCAAACCTGGTTAATTGATAATAGAATAATTACGATTACAACGAGTGGTTGTACACAAAAAGAATTGAGAGATGGACTGTGTGACAAGTGTTGGCTCCTGTGTAGACCAGGTACAGTGTAAAAAATAATTTGTAGAAAATCATCTATTTATATCTGGAGTTGTACAATTTGTATTAAAATTTTTTGAAGTGGATGAGGAGAAATTAGTATACTATGAAAGGTGGCTGGAAGTGAAAATATTTCCTGGATCATGGTGTTAAATACCTATTTATGTTGTCTTTTCTAGATATGGGAGGAAATGTGGGAGAGTATGGAGAAAATCCAGAGAATCATGCTTTAGGTTCACACATCAGGGAAAGTGGTTTAAATATTGAAAAACATCATCATCTTCAAAATCCTTTGTTGGAAAACGCATCCCTACAGCGAAGAAGACATCGTTCGGCATTTGCCGACACTTCTCCTGGTAAAAGTTCAAGGCCTGACAACTCAATTGCATCTAGTGATAAAGCCAAGGATGATTTTCATTTGGATAATAAGATCTCGACAGATTTTGAAGAGAGGGGTATTTTCACTCGAAATTATGAACTGAGTTTGAAAACTAAATCGGATCATTCTTACTGTACCTGCTGGTGTCAGGGGTGGGCTGAGGTTCACATCCGACAACCAACAGGTTCGTTAAACAATTTTCTAAGTCTATGTTGTCTGGACCCTAGACATAAAAATGTACAAAATATTATCTTTGTATCTTTTATTAACAGGGAATACCTCTTGGATGATGCGTGTTCAAAATCAACTTGGAAACCATTCAACAGTTGACTTTCCAATCAAAGAACTCTCCGCAATTTATATGAATACTCTATTTACGTCGTCGTTGAAATCTTCTTCCCCTCCTGTTAATCAATCCAACGCTAGTACCAATAGTTCCACCGAATCTTCTCCTACTCATCTTGAACTCCAACAGCTCAAGAAAAACATTTCAATTGCGACTGCTTGTACCCAAGGAGCAACCGTAGGCATTACCAATAATGACGGGTCACACCAAAATAATAAATCACCACCACCATCTCCACTGTCACCACAGAGTTCTGGCACACCAACGGAAGAATTTGGAGAGATAAATGGTGGCAGGAAGAATCCAGTCCGTCGATCAAATTCATCTCCGGAAATGGTTTCTACAGTTGAATACTGGAGGCAGAATTCTAAAGGTAGTACTGGTAGTAGTAAGATGAAATATGTTGATGTGTATTTAGTTAAATTTTCATAACGCTAATGCTCGTATGCTTTCTTTGAATCAATAGCACCATTTTTGAACCATCAGCGTGAAATTGAAGAACAAGATGAGGAGGAATTACAGAATAATGGTGGAAATGGTGGACCTTCCGGTGAGGTTGAACAGAACGGTGACAAATCTGTTCAGCAACATATCTGTGTTACATCTACTTCCGCTCCTACTGCCGCTACGATTCCTGTAATGGTCACGACTCAACCTATTCCTAATTCGGAGATAGCGGAGATTGTAGACACAAAGTCAAAGGGTTCCACCTCACCGTTTCAATGTTACGATCCCATACCAGAAGAAATTCAACCTACTTCTAACACTAATACTACACTGACTGTGACGAAACTAGAGTCAGGTGGTGTCGAAGAATTGACACCAGTGAGAAGAGATCGAATGTCTACGATTTCAGTGATGAGTCCAGCCCGGAGAAATCAAGGTGCCTTGCGTAGAATGATGTCAAACGAATCCTCTCTTCCGAAATCTCCAAGTGGTGAAACGGGGATTCGTTCCGGAATCAGTCCAGGATTCATATTTTTACAATTGTGTGCACAAGGGGCTTTTGGTGGCATTGGGAGCAACCACAAACCAATGCAACTTCCATTGACTGAACAAAATAAAAAGAGTCTCAAAGTACTCGATTTCATACCTCCTTACGAAACGTGAGTTCGTTTTTCAATGTCGTTTTAAAGTTGGAATTGTTTAATTCTTGACTTGGAGACATGACGTAATTAATTAAATCTGTACAATTAGGCACAAAATTGGAGTTGTTTATGTGGGACCAGGAGAAGCATCCAATGAGACTAAAATTCTTCAAAATCAGTACGGATCCAGTCGTTACAGAGAATTTTTAAATGGCTTGGGCAAGCTTATTAAACTGAGTCAAGTGGACCCTCAGAAGGTACTTATATTATTTTTATAGGAGTTTCGTGTGATGTTTTATACATAATAATTCAAATAAGTTACAGTGATCACTGAAATTTTTATATTCGTTCTAATATACACAAAATAACTTCATAAAGCCACTTGACAATAAAGTGCGTTCAATTTTCTTAAAATTGTAATTTTGTGTGCTTTCAAAGACATTTCTAGCTGGACTTTCGCGAGACGGGGTTGATGGAGATTTTGCTACGATTTGGTATATTTATAAATTCTGTTCTGCCTATTCTATTATTCACTTTGATTTGACTGATTGATGAACTTACTATGTGAACTTGTCTCTTTTCAGGCAAGATGATGTTATGCAAGTTAGTAAAAATTCAGTATATTTTCAAAATCATTTAATTGTAGCATGAAATTTTTAATATTGACGTTAATCTTTTGTTTCATGTTAGGTTATCTTTCATGTCGCGACTCTCATGCCTAATAGACCGTCGGACCCATCCGGGAATTCAAAAAAATGTCATATTGGAAATGATTTTGTGGCCATTGTGTACAATAATAGTGATGAAGAGTATGATATTTCTACAATTAAGGGCCAGTTTCTGTATGCTTGTGTTGTCATTCAACCATTGGATCATAAAACTAATCGTGTCATTGTAAAAGCCAAGCCAATTTTGGCTGATCATATTGGACATACTGAACCCAAAATTGTCTCAGATCAAAATTTGCCCATCATGGCGCGACAATGGGCACTTCATTCTAACTTGGCTTCCGTCATTTTTCAGTCCATGCAGAGACCGGGGGCAGGTAATTTTCTTATGCAAAATGTCTCCCTCAGTTAATTTGATTTGACTTATTCTAATCTTTGGATATTTTTAATATCATATTCAGATCCATATGCCTCAAATTGGCTGGAGCGTCTTAGGCACATTAAACGACTGAGAGCTAGGATAGGTCAAGATGCAATTACGGCTGTACAACCACATGCTGCATCCGATGAATCAGGGGATGGCCCTTCCGTGCCTAAGCGACCCTTCAGTGTCGAAGATTTTACTCACTTTGTGTAACTATCGTTTGATGAAGGCGAACCACAATTGTTCACAAGGATCATCTTCAAAGAAGTGTTACTGTGTTGTCACTCAACTATTGAAGGAGTATAAACTTTTTAATATAATCTACAGACTACATCAAATTTTAATGAAATATCTTTATTCCTCCTACGTACCGTTACAAAGGTTTTATCATTTTATTCTTGATTTTAAGAAATGACACGAGAATATTGAAAAGGCAGTGTTCTCTACAATTGCCAAATGAATTACATTTAATAATGATTATTATTATGAAAACTGATGACATACGTGAATAATTAATAAATTGAGTTTAATTATTCTTTAGCCCCATCGTAGTCGTTTTTCATCTTTATTAAATGCCCATGATTATGTTGTAAATAACGTTTCTTGGAAAAAAAGACAGCCAGCCTATTATTTCAAATTCTCAATCGTATGTGAAATACACCATAAAAAAGCGAGATAAGTAGAATCGCATAATGGAAGGAATAAAAATTGACAATTCCCAGTCTTTCAGGATTTTATTCTCAAAATTTCTTCCTATAATTTATGTTTATATACGCTAATCAGGTATGTATATAATACAGTTAGAGAAAAGTATTATAAATATCTAAACTTCCACGATCTAGGGGAAACATTGAAGGAATGTAATTTTTGTATTACACCAAATTTCTCCTATTAGAGTTCTGTTAAAATCTCAAGTCCATAAATGTCAAAGTGAGAAAATACTAAAGTATAATAGTCTAGTTGATTAAATGTGTGTGATGTTTGGAAGGAAGGGCAGTGGATTTGTACACATATAAAAGGATCTCAGTTAATTTACTTTAATAGGTCAAGAATTCCCACGTCCTCATATTGGGGTTGATTCTGTTGTTGTTGCTGTTGTTGTTGTTGTCCAGCCATTCTAGGATTTCCTTGCATCATTCTATTGAATGGTGGACCACCAGGGGCTTGTTGTTGTAACAAGTTTTTCAGACCGGGATTACTTCCTTGAACTGACCCTGGTCTCAACATTCTCTGTAAGGCCGGCCATTCGGGTTGGATTTACACCAGGTACTCCTTGTTGCTGTTGTGGATTCATGACACCACCGGGTTGTTGACTCTGACCAGGGCCTGGTTGTAATTGTTGAAATTGCAATTCTCTGGCTTGGGCTGCCTCCAAGGTTTGTTGGAGTTCTTGAATCTTCATCAAATTTCGTCGACGTTCCATTTCAATCTGAACGAGCTCTGCTTGTGACTGACCTTGTTGTTGTTGCTGTTGGAAAGCTTGTTGTAGATTAGCCTGTTGTATACTAGCCTGCTGAAGGTTTTGTTGTAGCGTTTGTTGTAAACTTGACGTTTGTTGTTGCATATTTGGTTGATGCCCTTGTTGCATGGCGACTTGAAGATTACTCTGTTGCATATTCCCTTGCATTCCAGGTGGGAGATTGACTTGTGAAGGATTTGACACTTGCTGATTGCATCCCTTGAATGCCAGGTGGAATATTTCCTTGTTGATTTCCTTGTTGCATCCCTGGAAGATTGGACTGTTGCATATTTCCCTGCATTCCTGGGGGAAGATTACCTTGTTGATGCATTCCCTGCATATTTGGTGGAAGATTTCCCTTCTGTTGCATCATGTTTCCTTGTTGTTGCATTCCAGGAGGAAGATTGCCTTGTTGCATCCCAGGAAGATTTCCCTGTTGCATTCCAGGAGGAAGGTTACCTTGTTGCTGTTGTTGTTGAGAAATATTCCCTTGTTGTTGTTGCTGCATGGACATGGACATGCCAGGCTGCATACCCATCTGTAACATGTTTGGTGATCCAACTATTTGACCGGCAACTTGGCCCATGTTATCCCTTTGAGGACCACCACCACCACCCAAGGGAGGGAAAGGACCCCCTTGGGCTCCTGGAACAGGACCTTGACCTGGACCTTGACCCTGTCTCATGACAGCTTGGTGTGATTTTTGCTGTTGTATGACTTTTCTAATTCGATCTACAAATCCGGCTTGATCATTTGGAATGAAACCAAGATATGCATGTCGTTCTTTGCTGTACAAGAGGATTAAAACTTTTATAGCACAGTTGGCTTGGACGCTAGTTCCCGTAAAATGAACACACCCTGCCTATAATGACATACAAAGAAACACATGACAAAGCTTTTTAAAAATCAACATTAGGGAATTTGAGTCATTATAGAATAACATTCTTTCTTTGTATACACGTACAAATCCCGAATCCATCACTCGTGTTAAACTTGTAAGTGCATCACAAGTTTGTAACATGAAAAGGACAGTCTTGACATCTTTAAAATAGCCTCCTCCTAAACTTCCAACAATTGCTTTCGGAATCAATTGCATGATGAGTTTGGGTGGCCACCCATCACCTTTGACTTCAGGTTCACCATTGACTACATTAGCTGACACTTGACAAGGTACATGTCGTGGAATTTTCTGACCCTCAGGTGGTCCTAATACAAGAAAATAAAAACTGTTTATGAAAGAACATCATGGTATTGATAGTAAAATGTTGTTGGTGTCATCAAGACCAGTTGAAAATTTACCTTTTTGTTTCTCATGCCATTCAAGAGATCCAGACCAAATAATCGTCCTTTCTTTCGCAGCACCCGCAGCGTTTCCAACTTGTTGAGACAAATTTGATTGTTGTTGTAATTGTTGTTGTAATTGCTGTTGTTGTTGTAGCTGTTGTTGTTGTGGTTGAGTAGGATTTCCAGCCATTATAGTTGGTTGTTGTAATTGAGCTAGTAATGGAGACCTTTGTTGTTGTTGTTGCAAGTGTAGACCAGGTTGATTGACATTTACATTTTGTTGTGTGGAAGATGAAAGTTGTTGCTGTTGTTGCTGAAGTTGTTGTTGCTATGTTAAAGGATTATAGTACAAAATGATGAGAAATTTGATTTGTGAACAAATTTGGATTTAAAATAATAGCATATGGGGGTATATTAACTTACCATTAATAAATTCTGTTGTTGTTGTTGTTTTTGTAGCTGTAACTGTTGCATATTTGGCCACCGTTGAGTAGTTGGTCCAGGCTGATTTAAGATGTGATTCAATTGTGGATTACTATTTTGTTGTTGTTGCTGCTGCTGTTGCTGTAAAAGTTGTTGTTGTTGAGCCATAGAAGGTCCTAAGGGAGGTTGGTTCATCTGTTGTTGTTGTGACATGTTTGGTCCAAGAGATGACTGATTCATATTGTTGTTGGGGAGTATTTAAGACAGGTTGTTGACCAGGGTTCATGTGAGGATTCATCTGGTTCATTTGTAAGGATGACTGAAGCTGTGAACTCATTTGAGGGTTCATTTGTCGAGGATTCATTTGCTGTGGATTTAATTGCTGTGAATTCATTTGCTGTTGAGGGTTCATTTGTTGTGGATTTAATTGTTGCTGTGAATTCATTTGTTGTGGATTTAATTGTTGTTGAGGGTTCATTTGTTGTGGATTTAATTGTTGTTGAGGGTTCATTTGTTGTGGATTTAATTGCTGTTGAGGGTTCATTTGTTGGGAATTTAATTGTTGTTGAGGGTTTATTTGTTGTGGATTTAATTGCTGAGGGTTCATCTGCTGAGGATTTAGTTGTCCCATCTGAGATGGATTCATCTGACCCATTTGAGATTGTTGTTGTTGCTGTTGACTAATTAGAGAATTCAGATTAGAATTACTCAGCGTTGGGTGATTCATCTGCTGCTGTTGAGTAGTAATTTGGGGTGGCCCTTGCTGTTGGTGACTTAATCCAGATTGAGTTATTTGAGGACCAGGAGAAGGATTCATTTGTTGTGATGCCACAGGTGAATTTAACTGAGGCATTTGTTGATTTAACATTTGTGGTTGACCTTGTTGCTGTAAAAGTTGTTGTTGCATCATGGAAGATTGTGAGGTTTGTGGCTGCTGAGATTGATGCAGAGGTGAAGGATGTTGCATCTGTGGACCTGAGAGTTGAGGACCACCATTCATTTGAATATTTTGCGGATTTTGCAAGCCTGCCCGTTGACCAGGCATCATTAATGGCCTTTGACCTCGAAATTCGGGTGCAGCTCCTCTAAATGGAGGAGGTTGTGGTCCATTTATAATTTGTTGCTGTCCTTGTTGAGGCCCTGATTGTTGTGTTACAAGCTGTGGTCCAGCTGATGATGTTGATATTGGTAAGGTGACCGAGGGCTGAGTTGGTTGTTGAATGGATGCTGGTGGTGGTTGTACTTGGACCGTGGCTTGGACTTGAATAGGAGGTTGAGGAGTGCTTGGTCCATTTTCTAACTTCATTGTGGTAATCGGAGGAGGGGGCGGAGGGGGAGTCAATGGTCTCTCTTGAAGGGCAAAGCCATTTAGCAAAACTAAATGTCTTGGATTACAAGCGTAACTTTTTTGTGATGTTGTGTCACCACCAGACTTGTCGAAAAGGCTAAATAAGAGCTAAAAGGAAGAATACAAGTAAAAGTCAAACATTATGAATGACGATACACATTTGTAAATATAGAACTTTGGATTAGTATATTGATGAATTACAAATTACCAGGAATTTTCCGAGGAGCCATAATACTGAGAAAAATCCCCTTTTCGGCCATACATGCTGCTATTTGTTCTGCGTTGAGGCCAAAATAAATTCCATTGGGTCCTTCATTTTCTACTATAGGTATTCCCACGGGCTTACAATTGCAAATTAAGATCACATGTTTCGTTGCTGTTAACAAATTATTATTACATATTATCAGACCAATAATTTAAATTGTACGACGAATGGGATGAATATGTAAATAAAAAAAGCACATTTTTCATATTTCACAAACTTTCTAAACCCTCGTTTCGAAAATTTCCCAGGTCATCTAAACAATTTAAAGCAGTGGCCAAACCTTCACCAACATGTGAAGCTGCTTCTCCATGTCCTCCTGTAAATCTGACATTGAGAATATTTGTCAGCTAATTATTTCAAGAAATGCTAAAAACTTGTACATTAATTATGTACAATTTAACAATATCTCACTGGATTTTGTCTAGGTTCTGTAGGAGTTTTGTTGGAGTGGTCAGAGGACCATATACATCAGTAAGACTAGCCGGCAACACATCTCCACTATGGAATAAGACGAGTCCGTATTGTACGTAGTTATTCTGTAACCAAAAATTAACCATGTTGAGTAAACATTGTTGACATTTTGTTTAAATTGTAAAATATCAATTGACAAAAAGATTGAAGATGGTTCAAAAAAATCCGCTTACATCAGATCCACAGTCTTTGTCATCTAAATGCCCTCCATTGAAATGCCTAACCAATTTTAACAAATTTAGTCAATTACATGAATGTACTTTTAAATTTTTATCATTTTTAAAAAAATGAAATATGATAAAAAGTTGAGCTTACTCCAAAGTGGGAAGAATATACGTCGACCTCAACTCGTTGAGGTATGCTCCATTTAGGGAAGTTCCTTCAACCACGAAAACGACGTCCGCTGGAGAAATACCATTTGAAGTAACAGTCATTTTTTCAAAAATTATTGGAAATTTTGAATAAATGGTCTTTCCTGTCTCCCACATTTCACATTGTAAAAAGTATGCGAGTGAGACCT
>WJFB01002185.1:0-21578 GCA_009870185.1 Pygmarrhopalites habei
GCAAAGGTAAACAATTTTTTTAGTCACTACACATCAGCGATAAGCTGACAGAGCTTCACTAAGCTGTTAGAGGAAATACGGTATATGTACATATATTATAATGACAAACAAAAATGTTCTCTAACTTTGGTCTGTGTGTGTCAAAGGTAAGGAACATTTCACAAAAAAAAGCTTTTTAAGTATTCCATTAACCTTTGCATTCTTGTGCAGGTGGTCAAATTATTTGATGCCCGGGATCAACAAGTCTCCATTCAGCAAAGATGAAGATAAGATTATTATGGAACTGAGGTTGGAAGGGAAAAAGTTTTCGGAGATTCTTCTGTCTTTGACAACGAAAGGATATAATGGAAGAACGTTGAAGATTGTTACAAATCGATATCGATTATTGTGCCGCCGAGAAGCTCGAGAGAAACTGGGGTATCCCGTAATTTATTTCATCAAGTTGGCTATCAAAAACTTGGCTGAAGCTAACGGTTCGTCAATGAAGGACATTTCGTCGTGGCTTTACAACAATCACAATTTGTCAGAAAAACAATATTCATCAACTATTAATGAATCATTGCGAATATGTACAAAGTCAGGAACTCTTCTCATGACTGAAGGCATCTCCTCCGATATTTCGATTCGACTCTACAAATTATCAGAAAAAGAATCAGAGAGGTTGGCAGCTCAGTTCGTACTACGTCGGGCAAAAAAGATCAAAGAGAAGAAGCAGAATAATTTGTCGGTAAATATTTCTTCTGTTTAATATCTCATAGTATTTTTTTCATGTTTGCATATGTGTATTGTATTTTGATTAGCTTGAGACGAAAAAAAAATTGGTGACGCACAGGACCAATGTAGCCAAACTCATGAAGCAATTTGAAAAGGTACAAAATTTGAGCAATTTGAGAAAAGTTTATCACATTTTTTAATAATGATTGACGCACAATGGCTAATCTGAGCATTATAAAAATTATAAAAATGAACTTTTACGCAGAAAATGATTCCAAATAGTGAGGAAGACGAATTGGACGACGCAACTTTAATTACAGGAAAAGTATTGGTTGAAAACGCTACTACCAAGCTGTACGACGTCCGAGATGCTGAAGTAACAGACGTTCGCAGATCTGGGTTGAAGAAACATAGACAACTCAAAAATTTGCCTTTTTATAAACGTAAGTCGTACTTTTATCGAAATTCGTCGTAACTATTGTTAGCCGATTAGAGTTATAACCATTGTAATAAGGATTGTAACGATATTTTCTAATTATTTTCAGCTCTTTACTGTGTGTACGGGGCTCCGTACAAACATGAGTCAGATGACAAACTCTTTGTACGGGATGAAAATGTCGAATGGCAAGTAGGATTTACATCGTACATGTCAGTTTACCACCGAATCTTTCATACCTACAATGACAGTATCTCAAAAATCGGTTGTTCGTCTGCAAATGACAAATTTGCACAGGTACTTCAGATACTAAATTAGATTGTTACTATTATTCTATCGTAGAAATTACATTTATTCTATTATTATCTTATTTTTTCTATGACAGGATGAATTCTTTGTGTTGGACGAGTTACTCGAGCTCTTTTGGTGTCAAAATCTGGAGGTGGCCAAGTCTGTAAAATTTTTCATTCGGTATTATTTACAGAATGCAAACTGTAATCTCTTAAAGAAAAAGTATTTGAAGCGATTCTTGGAAGAAGCTCAATTCTTCATGTTTAAGACTGTCCTCTCTTATAAAATGAAACTCAACGCTAATGGTCAGCAGCTGTATGATCAATTGTTAAAGGTTAGAAGTATTTGAAGTTATCTGTACCTCATATGGTTACCTGCTGTCAAGTTTTTCTCATTTAACTCTATCTTTGTATATTTTCAGTCACGTGAACCAGTTACGAACTGAATTAAGACTGGTCACTAGAAAAGACTAAAGCTGTGTACATTTTATTATTGTTTCCCATGATTTTTTATACTTGTTGATTTATTAGTGTGCTTGTGGGTGCTCCTGCTTCTTTGAAATAAATATATTATATGAAAACCTAATTACCTTGCAATTATTATTAAACATCTACAGCTGCCCTCACATCTTCAAAAAAGGGTAGTTGTGCGAGTAAACGGCTACTCGTGTAGGCACAATTATTAATTATGAAATGTTAGATACGTTACAGAACAAAAATTACAGAAGACTCGTTTAATCGATTTGTTTACATTCTGCAGGTCTTGCTTCATGCTTGCTTACTGTTCGGCTGGACTCTGCAAAAAATTTGCCGGTATAGATAGTAATTTTTGACATAATCTCTCAGTACTGTGGATTTTTTTAGAATTTGGTGCATTGTTAAAATATAAAAAGTAATTGTCGTGATTTTTAACAAGTATGTCTTGTAGTCGTTAATTTTGATTGATTTGTACAATGCATGTTTTTGTTGTCGTTCCTTGCCTACAATTGTTTTGTTTCATTTTGAAAATTACTTGAGGTATTAATAATTACGATACAACGACATTATGACACATCTACTGCTGTGAATTGGGAACAATACAATAGGATAACCTGTACAGTTCACAAATGTCTATATTAAGTGTTACATTCTAACATGTGAGCCGCCGGATCACTTGCTTTTACGGAATATGTTAGTGTTTTGAACAACGTACATAATAACCAAAGTACGTTACAAAAAACACAATGCTAAGGGCTAATGGTACATTTAGTAATTGGAACAAAAGGGAATGACTTAGGCTGCAGCCTAATATATCTTAAATTATTTAAATTTAAATGTTCTCAACATTTTGTCACTAAATTTTAGACAGTACCTTCAAAAAAATCAATTTACGACAGTATTTTGCACACTTGTAATCTTTTGTATTTTATATGAATTTGTTGGTTAATTTTGGAGTGTTGTCAATTTTCAATTTTAAATGTAAATATTGGGATATGGGTTTAACTTTTATGGTTGGCCAAAAAATGTGTATAATGTGACTTTTAACTCTGAAATAATGAAATTTTAACTCTGGGATTTTATGTGGGTTGACCTTTTAACCGTGAAAACTTTAGGTCCTTCAGAGAAAGAGCTCCTCGAAAATAACTTTCAAAAACTCACACACACAGGTATGAACATTTTTAGTGCAGGTTACTTCTAGAGACACACATACACACATTCAGATCTCTTACTATCTTATTTATGAGTCATAAATTACGACTATATTCACTTGTTAAGTAAATATAGTCATGATATAGTATACCAAACTGAACAACTTGAATACTATTTTCACAATAATGGAATTCACAATTTTTAGGGTGGCGGACAAAATTTTAAGATTTATCACTATATAGAAATCAAAGTTGGTTGCACAAAATCCGTACTGTGGTTACACACAATAATAAAGTTTAAAAGTTTTCTTTGATGTAATTTTACTAACCCTGTAAAAAAAACTTTCAGGAATGCGATTTGAAATTTGTTATACTTTCTTTAATTATATTTTTAATTCTGTAGATCTGTAGATTCTATTAGATTAATTTGATGTAAATTTTTTGAAATGCATTATTTATTGTATGCATGTGTACAACTCAATCTAAAAACGTCCAATTTTCTTACAGATGGGTCGAGAAGGATCAAAGCCAGATCCTTACGCAATTTTGTCTGTAGGGAAAATTCAACATGAATCTGATGTGAAAGAAAAGACATCAGATCCTGTTTATGAAGGTTTGTAAAGCGATTATGTAGACAATTATTTAATACATAACCATCCTTAGTACTCGTAAACAAATATGTATGTGTGCTTGTACAATGTAAGTGCAAAATTGTATTTTTGTTTTTATGTACTTTTAGAAACGTTTCATTTCCTTGTTCGAAATCCTCTGACTGATACGCTTCTTGTCAAGTTGGTTGACCGTAAATCTAGCGTTGAATTAGGAGCAATCAAGGTATTTTGTTACTTTGTCATCTTTTATAATTTGTATAAAAACAAAATAATGTATTTTCACTTTTATAAAAATTTAGCAATCTCTAGACTTGGTTTACCACCGTCCTGATATGAAGATGGAAAAACAAAACCTTACGTGTAATTATTAATATATTTAATTAATCAGCTCGTAACGTTCGCTCTGGATTTAATTTGTACGATCATATATACTTAAACCCTATTTTTATTACCTTAAACAGTAAACACGACGTCTGAGGCAAAGATTGCACTCACAATGGAAATCAAAGTTTTGAAACTTGGTCCAGCTAAGTTGAACGACGCGGACGAAAGCACTGATCATCTTGATCCTGATCAGTCAACAAGTTCTGGCAACAGCAAAACAAATAATCCAAGTGATTCAGATGTACCAGTTACCAAGCCTACTGAATCTGGCAGTGGTAGTGATCCCGTTGTCACTGCCAGTGGTGAGGTACGTGGGGATCAAGGTTCGTTGGATCTTGAGCCTATCATTATTCGGAGTAATGAGACCGATCCCCTGTTGTTTGCATCCAAGGAACCTGATGGAGATGGCATGAAAGTCAGACTAACTATTCGTTATAGGTAAAATTTCTAAAGTTTCGGATACATACTTCTAAATGATGTCAACTACTAATAATAGTCTTTAGTAATCATGTCCATTCTTAATTCAACAGTCAAACTGTCCACCAGCTAATCGTTGTGGTCCATACAGTTACCAATCTTCCTATAGAAAAAGAGGAACTTCCTGACCCTTACGTCAAACTGCACATTTTGCCTGAAAAATCGAAAACGAAACGCAAGACGGAAGCGAAGAAAGACCAGTGTAATCCTACGTATGATGAAAGATTTGAATTCCCTGTAATTGATCTTCGGGGAAAGACTCTTCATGTCCAAATTTGCGATAAAAAATTTATTCGCAGCTCACCCCGACTGGGAGAGGTCTACGTTGCGTTGGACGATTTTGCTTTGGGAAACGTCGTCACCTCATGGTACCCTTTATCCACATAAAATGTCCGTCGAAATAATCCTTCTTGTCAATACGTAATGCCTTTAATATTTTCATTTATTCTAGTGCAATCTCAATGTACTCAATATATTACATTATTTTTTTCGGCTCTAATGCTAAGAACTTGTGCAATATTGTATGTAAACAGTACACAATTATTATTATATGTTTTTGTTAAATGTGTGTACTGTATTTTTGTGCTATGAATGAACATGTACCTTTAATGAGCCTCTCTCAGTTCATCTCTGTTTTATTGTACATTTCTACTAATTAGTATTACTCAATAACCATTACATTATTTCGATGCATTTATGGATTCAATATTCATTAAGTTATTGTACATGTTCGTCAAGAAAATTACGATAATATGTATTTACTCTTTGTCAGTAGTGATTTATCACTACACCATTTTGTGTGAGAGAGAGAGATGAACAAACAAATGTTTTTGCGCTTATTTGATAATTTTCTACGCTCTCGCAATCAGTTGGTCATGATATATTTTACGAAATCTTTATCTCATGCGTTGTGCATTTGTTATATATTATTATTTCAAGCTTTAAGAAAAATACTTTCATATAGCTTTAATTCATTGGTATGTTAGAATTATTATACCTTGAAGAATCAGCAGAATGCATTTTCTACAAGACGTGATTATAATATGAAATGTACTGAATAGTAAATTATGTAATAGCAGCTATTAACAAGGTAAAAAACTCTAGACCAGAGCTTAAATCGAATGTCCAAAACAAATTCTACTAACCACTGTATAGTATCTTAAATTAGTAGGTAGGTAGGATGGATTAAGGAAAAATTACGGCATCTAGAATTCTAATGTCAACAATTCTCAAAAACGATAGTGCTTTACTATGTAACCGGTGCTTTCAATTTTCTGTAAGCCTTTCCGTAGAGAATGAAGCCAAATTAATACAACGTATCTATTATTCTGGTTCAATTTGTAGTTAATAATGCTATATTGATTACTAAACTTGTATGCCATAATCAGTACATACATTATTTTGTGTTTATCAATTTCAAGTTAAATAAATAATTGAATCTATATCGAATCATAGAATAAAAACTTTACTCAAGTCCTCATCATTTTTTGAATGTATTATGTAGTCTTCCAATTGGTAATTAACTATGAAATCAAATCCTTTGTACGTAATCTGTAATGTAATATGCATTGGCTTTGAAGCGAAAAACATTTTTAAAGCGATCAATTATCACCCCCCATACGTCAAGGGAAGATGAAAAAATTTTTTAATCAGTGACAAATGGTCTCTTCTTAAACTACAACAAAGAGATTCTTCTTTGGGATAACACAAATGATTTTTCAATTCATGTAACGGAAATAAAAAATAACGCGATGCGAATTTGTGTAAACGTAAAAGCTTATGATATAAGCTTCTTACGATATTATTACATGTAGTATTGTATGACTGCAGTAACAGACAAAAGAGTCACACGTACACTTTTTCATGTCTGATGTAGCAAAAGTTGTTTCGAGAACGAACACGATCAAACGTCAATTTTGATTTTCACTAGTTTTCAATTTTTAAACTCTGGAATTAATCGAGCTTGGGAACTTGAGGAGGTAAACGAATCACCACTTGATCTAGAACAGGAATAAGGTTTCCAGTTTAGAAAATTTTCACGAATAGTATATGTAACTGAATTTAAGTATTTATTTCGTGTTACAACATGGTAAAATTGTCACCTAGTAGATGTGGAATTTGCTATAGCTGTTGAAACTCTACTGTTTGGGGTTGCTGGAAGGGATGTAGGATATCCACGACGATGATCATTTTCTTTCGCACTAGAATTTTCATTTAGTTGGCGGAGGGGAGTACTTTGAGTTGAATCAGTTGAGTTGCTATCGTTCACTAATCCAAGGTTTGACGTCTGTATAAATTAAATTAACACTTATTAGTACAAATTTGGTCAATTCATATTAAGATGTAATGGGGATTGTCGAATGCTTGCAGTATAAATATTATAATCCTACCTTTTTCGGTATATGATCTTCTTCGTCTGAAAACTCGTCAATAGCGGCAATCAGAGCATTTCGAGGGTGATTAACAATATTTGTAAGGGTCAAAGGTTCATCATCACTAGTTGGGACATGTCTGTACGATGAATTCCGATCTCCACTCGGTATAGGAGATGAAGGGTCGGAAAAATCCTCCAAGTCGGGTAATGTATCTTGTTCCTCACAAAAATTTTCCTCGTCTTCCGGATCACTAGGAGACTTTACTGGAAGTCTTACATTATATGGAATGCAATTATTAGTAGTAGCTGACTTGCTGTTTACCACATAATGTGTTTCCGTCACAATTTTTAGAGCATCTTTAGTAATTTTCTCTGATACGGCAGCAGCGGATTCATGAGCATGATCAATATTGTTTCTACGAAAAAATTTTTGTTGGTATTTTCATGAATTTTTGTCAAAATTTAAAATTTTTAACTTTTGAATTTAATGATTTGAAAAGATATGTAATAATCAATTCAATTCTCACGGTTTTCCTCCCGAATTCGGATTAGGTGCTACTATTACCTATAAATTAAGAAGACTCAGATTATTCGCTTACCTACAATATAAAGTATTTGAAAGCAGTAAACTGAATAAATGCAAAAATTACAGTCATTGCAATCGGTGAGCTCTCTCCCAATTCATCATTTCCATTAAGCATTCTTGCAGCTTCACTTTGTCTGGAAGCTAGAGCAGCTGCGGAAAACAATATTAACATACTTATTTAGGTATTACCGTCCCACACTTTTGAGGTGAACAAAGAGAAAAGTAAAACAAGTACTTGTCAAATATAAAATGTAATACCTGCGGCAGTGGACAACTCTGAAGCTTGAAAGGGACCATCTATTTTTTTTTAAAAAAAAAATAAAAATAACGTCAATTGTTAATTAAGTGAAGATTCTAATATTATATTATCTAGAGTTTGACAGTACAATGTACATGAAAGAGACAAAAGTGTAAAATAAACTCTACACCCTATCTCAAATGGAATTGAATATTAATTTACCCTATACAATATGGCACATAAATTATATATATTAATTAAATTTTAAAAAATATATACTCACTGAGCGCTTCTAATAGTGGGACCATTTCGTATCCTGGAATTGCATTCATTTGAATAACTAATTGATCTAAAATATCAAGAAAAAACAAAATATGTGTCATTAGCATATCAAACATAAAAGTAGATGAAGATGTAGTACTTTATGCTTGTCAAAATACACAGTTTGATTTCATTTTCCTTTCAAGAAATCAAGGACATGAGTGACAGATAAATTAAAGAAATGGGACATAAATGCAAAAACCTGGAGGTAAGGCTGGGTAATCCATAGGTGCAGGTGGTATACGATATACCGCACGAATCTGTAATAATGCTGCGGAAGAAAAATGGCTACAGTTAATATAATGTCATATAAAAAATCATTCTTAGTTGTTTCAATGTCATCATATTGTACTTTACAAAAAACTGACAATATTATTACCTCGAAAGGGGGCACGACAAATTGGACAGTTATTTGCCTGTTTAAACAAATGACATCGTAATAAATATATGAAATTCTTAGTCATGTATTAATACATTTTATTAAAAGTTATTAAGTACAAATGTGATTACCTGGTAACGCAAGGAATCTGCACAGGAGTGACAGAGGCATAAATGACGACAAGGAAGAATAAGAGTGTCCCGTACATCTGACATACTAAAAATGAAGAATTGTGTTATATATTAAATTTATCGAATTACTACCATTATCAGAAGTTGACGTGAGTTGACACTGTGCTCTATTACACTACTACAAGATCATTCTTACCAAATAACACACTCCGAGGCGTTTTCATCAGAGTCTTCATCCTCAACACATTTTCTTGTCGCATTTTTATTTTCTATCCCATAGATTTCTTGTAGTAAATAAGCCATTCCATCTACGAATAGTTTTTGTTTTAAAGGTTTAATGAAATAGGTTCCATCAGCGTGCTTGTCAACGCTGCAAATTGTTGTATGTGATTGACGAGGTTCTAAAATAAAATACGAAAGAAAGGATAGGTAAAAATAATTCAAATGTATCCGTTCAAAATTTAAACTGTGTTTACATATAAATATTCTGTATAAGTTACACAGTGTAACATGGATTTCATATTAACGAAAAGGCTATATTATCTCACCATCTCCTTCAATGGCATGACAAAAAATTACGATAGGAAAGTATTCCTTTTCACAGTCAAATTGCAAATCTGCTTCAGGGTACTGGCTGGGATCAAAAATATGTTCACAGTGAGTAAATTGCTGATTCGCCCCAGACTTGAATCGAAGACTCTCAGAAGTAAGTTTTGGATCCCGAGATCGATAACTGTAAAAGGAAAAAAGGAGAGTTAGCAATCTATGAAAATTATGCGGAATGAAAATACACTATGCTTTAAAGCCTTACGTGACCCCTGATGAAGTGACTTCTTCCGCTGTGCAAAAATAATTGATGGTGATTTCACATCTGCAGTCAGAATCAAATGTGAATTCTATGTTGTATTTTGTGTTTGGCTTAATATTTGGAGTACTGGAACCGTCGGGGGAATCCGGAGATGATGGTGGCTGAACTTTGACAAACTTTACAGATTCTTTTCGTATATTTATTAATGCCTTCAAGGTTTTTGTAGGCTCGTTGGACTGAGGTGCTGGGTACGGAAACTATTACAAAATTTACAATATACAATGTTTCAGAAAAAATTATAAATCACTTTCATAAAAACCTTTAACTGAAAGGTTACTCAATTAATTAAAAAAGTGAGAATAACTTACCGGCACTGGTTTACTGCCTAAAAGATTCAAGTCTGAATTTTCACCAAATAAATACTGCTCAGGTTGCGAAAATTCTGTAAGGAAAAAAAATTTGAACATTAAACCATATCCACAAACAAATAAATTACAATTTGATTAATAAATGGTCCCAAATAGTTTACCAAATCTTTCTCCTCCCATAATAAAGTGACTTCCAAAATAACAACCTACAACATTGAATAAGAACAAATTATTCCAAAAATATCCTAATGGTTTCTAGAACAAGATAGGTTTTTCGAATTTACAAATATGACAAATTAAAATATTACCAGATTTCGGAGGATAAGTATATCGAACATTTGAATGATGGTTGTGATCATTTTCAACTACTTCGTCCGAAGTTCGACTTGTTAAAAAATTACCCATGTTTGTTTTAATTTAGTTCGAGAGCAACTACTAAATAAAGTTATTCCTCTTTTTTAACAAACTTTAACTCTGCTTAGATAGGCTTAGAGCAAGCAAAGAGAAACTAAGTTACTGTATGTGAAGTGATTTGTAGATATCCCTGGAATTCTTTTCATGAGACCCGGTGAAGATTAAGATATTTTTTTGTCAGGAGTTTGTGACACAAATTTTGATAATTTGTTCATTTTTTCAAGTATTCCGTATGGCGACTGCTTCAGAAGTCGATGTAGATTTTTTACCAGCAATATATGACATCATAAAATGGTAAGAATTTTATTATAACTTGATTAAGACATGAGTAAAAACCAAATTGTACATTGCAAATAATGATTTATTTGATAGCATCGAGAGAGAAACAAATGAAGCAGCTCAGAATAAACGAAGTGAATATCAAGACAGTGGTCAAAAGATTTTGGAATTTCATCGAAAATTAGAATTTACTCGTGAGCAGGTGATAATTTTGATATTCTCAATGTATTTACTAAATTCATTTGTTTGTAAACAAAAGTTTGAATAGATTCTCTGTTTTTACGGTTTCAGATCCGAAAGTTGCCTGGGATTGACTACAGTAAAGAAGATCAATTGAAAAAATTGGAAGGCTTGCGTAAACAATTAGTTTTGAAGAAAAAGTTGTTGCAGAAATATAAGGACATGTAAGAAGAAGATTGGTCCTTTTTAATTCATACGCGAAAGATAATAATAATACGTACATCAGTTATGAAGTATCTATATAGAACAACATTTTTTGTTTACAGAGTTGGTGATGGTGCTCTTGAGGATGTAAAACAATATTTAACTCCTACTATTTGAAATTAATTTTCTGACTTTATCTCTGTTTTGATATAGTTGACTTCACAAATATATACAATCACTATAATACTGCACAATGTGTTATTGTGTGTGTGCAACTTGTCAACAGTGACAATTTAAATTAACATTCCATAGAATCACTAATAGTGATTCACTGACTATTACAGTCTGTAATCAAAATATTGACATAGACAATTACGTATTTGAAAAGTGAGCAATTTGAAGCAAGTATCACATCAAAAGTATTATTCAAAGTGAACACATAGGGAATATAGGTACCAGTTCAACACAAAATGAAAAACAAATTCAAAAATTCTTCTGTCATATTCATTGACGAAGAATCATTGTTGCCCACAAATAATGAAGCAGCTTGGTCGGGTGAGAGTATCATCAGAAAGTCTTCAAAGACATGGAACAAAATCAAAACATTGCCAGAGACAAAGGCGGGTAGAATTTTTCCTGCAACTTTTAGAAATTATTTATTCTCTGAAAATTCCATCTTGATTCGACTTACTTCTTCTTTAATACCACCATTTTTTGGAAGATTCAAACGAATTGCTGTTGATGCGGAGGGAACGTTTCTTAGCACATTTCTTCTTAGTTCAATACTTTACTTGGGATTTGTTAACTCTCGAGTAAGCAGATTATACGCTATTCTTGCATCTATGATGCTTTCTGTCGGCTACATCCTACTTTCTTCCAGCTTGATTTCCTTGATCTCTCTCTTGACTAAAACAGTAATTACTTTCAGGTCTGACATGGTATTCTCTTTTTTCTAACTAATAAACTAGAATCTAGTCTTAGATTAGAATTTCCACTCACATACTGAAAAAATGCAACTGCTTTATAGTGTTTATAGTCTGTCAAGTTTTAATAAAATAATTGTTGATTGTAAATATTTACGAGTATGTAGTAGCAAATCTTAAGAGTATGTGTTTTGTATTAATACTGTCTGGTATTTATAAATATAATTTTATGTATGTAATATGTTGATGGGAAGTATAATAATGTTTTTAATTTTTACAGACAAACCATTTCTGTCATGGGTTATGGCCTGTTCGGACACGCTCTGACACTTCTGCTCTGTGAAACTGTGTCACATGAGTGGTTCATATTTTCCATGATCTGTTTTGGAGGCCTCGATACTACCCGGATATGTTTCATTCTGTTCTCTCGTACCCCGATAGCTGCACTAAGATTTATTTTATGTTCTGCGGTTGCAATTGGACATTTACTTTTTTTGGTTTACCTCCACTTTGCCATTATGAAAATGTAATAATTACATTTTTTCCTGTTGATCACCATCGTTGTGTATATGTATATTCGATTTATAATTACTCGTTCTGGTCAGCGGATTATTGTGAATCACAATTTGTGATTGATTTTGTATTTATTTGTATGTAATCATCTTTCTTTGTTTATAAGGAAAAAACATTTATTTTAAATAAGTATGTCACTTTCCTATAATAATTGTACAAACTCTACCCTCCTCCTAGCAGATATGTTGAAATTACACTTTTTGTAGGATACAAGAGAAAGAATAACTGTAGTACAGAATAAATTATTTGACATGTACACAGTTTACTCAAACTCACCATATATTCAATTTATTAACGCCAAAGAATATGAACCCTTTTAATTACATATTTAATATATCATATTCCCAAAAGGATTTAAATTATTTGACCCACCATAAATCATGTAGAGAGAGAATTTAGAGGAAAGAACTATAGGTATTTTTCATATCTTACATACTTGCATACAACTACAAAACAGTGCAAATTTTGTTAAGTTTTCATTTTGTTAAGTTTTTTAAAAGAGGGAATCTACTTTTCCAAAAGTGGAAAGTTGATTCAATTCAATTGATATTGTCAGGCTCCATATTTTCTGTGTCCTCTTCTGCAGTGTCTTCTTCAATTTTCTCAATCAATTCAACCTCCATTGCCTTATCATAGACACCTTTCACAGGTCCAATTTTGATCCCATTCCAGTATGTCACCTCATTCAAGATTTCATCTATAATAATAAAAGAAAAATGAGTCACTCTTGTTCATATTCATTTCATGCATGGTCAATAGTCTACAACATAGGTTGAAATACCAGGAGTTGGACTAGTATCCAATCCCAGAATAGCTCTATATCCATCCATAGATAAAATCCTGAGCAAAGTTTGGCCTGTTGCTGTAATTGCATCCTGCTCCTCTGCAATGCAAAAAGAATTAATTTCATATTCCTTTGGTGTTTTTATTTCAAATTTTATGACAACTTACCAAATGACAATGCAGTTCCTCTCATTGTAGTTCCAGCATATCCTGTATATATTATTGTGAAATTTTTATTTGCAAAGAGTAAGCTAAAAAGTATTGATATTTAACCAACAACAAGAACCACTAGAATAAAAATTTCTAATGAGCTTACCCGGTAAATATATTCCACCGGCAATCAATGATAATGTCCGGCGAAATGCAACGCTGATAGGATAAGCTGCAAGAAAATAAAATTCATTGACAATACATTCTACAAATATCCGAGACAAAAACTGTCAATATTAAGCTGAGACAAATTTTGAAAACCTTGTCGACTTGGGTTATTCATGACAGCAAAATGAGCCTGAAATTTGACAAATACATCCATTATTAAATCTTCAAATATTTACAATCGAAATACATAAAAATAGGTACAAAATATAAATTCTAAATGACCATAAGAAAGTATTTACCAAAAGATCCACCATCCAAGCTGACAGTGGCTGAAGTGTAGAGAAACGAAGCCTGAGATCTCGAAGTATTCGGACTAGAACTTTAACGGTCGAATTGTGCGTATGTTCTTCGAACCAACGACTAGACATGATTTACAGTTCAATATTTAATCTCATATAACAATAAACTATTTGTTCATTTTAATTTTGTTCAAAATGAAAATCGTTAAAGGATATTA
This sequence comes from Pygmarrhopalites habei, assembly GCA_009870185.1. Taxonomy (NCBI): domain Eukaryota; kingdom Metazoa; phylum Arthropoda; class Collembola; order Symphypleona; family Arrhopalitidae; genus Pygmarrhopalites; species Pygmarrhopalites habei. The sequence continues at coordinate 13,937 of WJFB01002185.1, forward strand.
TATAAGATTTAGTAGTACCAATGTCGAACGGCTTGCCAATGTTCACTCATCAATTTGGGATCCAGATGAATTTCTGGATCCAATTTACGAGACAAATGAGGAACTGTAGTCAGTAAAACCCGAACAGTGGCATGTACACTTGTCAAATCGAAACCTCGATTTGTTACATTTGCGAGTAAACCTGTTGACAGAAAAGAGACAAATAGACGATGAATAACTTCAAAAAATTTTCCGAAAGGTATTTACAGAATTGAAATATTTCAATTTACATTCTGTTTGTCGTAATTCTTCAGCTACTTTATTACTCAGTGCCTCAACAGCTTCTTTAGTTGGCAAAGTCTTCAGGATGACAACAAGATCTGAATAAAATTATGACAAGTTGAATTATACTATGTATTTACTGATGACACATATTTTGCGCAATTTTTTTACATCAAGTAATAATTATTTAGTAATTTACGTACCTGCAGTCTTGTGACCTGCCAGAATTGTCCCTTGTTTAAACGAACCCACTTGACGAACTTCATCCACTTGCTATATACATGTATATATTAAAAAATATTTTATTTACTTCAGACAATGTAAGATTTTAAACAGATCTCTATATTTCCAAAACTTACACAGGCGTCAAATGTACCCGGAGACAAAATGAGATTTTCAAGAACACTCAGTACACGAGTAATGAGATTTTGAACTCCTATAATGATTATAAATTTATTACAATTTGTAATTTACAAATAAGAAGATTCATAATGAAAACACACTGTATTCAACACATTTTCTATATGGAATAGTACCTTGGATTTCATCAGTTGATGGAGTGATGTCGGCGTTACGTTTAAGGAGTGACTGTGAATGTCAAAAAGTTAATCAAACTAGATGACGATCGAACTTTATTTTTATTTAGTACTTAAAAATTAAGTTAGTACCGTTGTCAGTGCTCCATCGTCTAATACTGGTCCAACTCTTGGAAAGATATCTAGAGAACAGAGGGACAATAATTATATACACCATTTTTTAGGATAAAGAGCATAAATCCTCATCATATTTCAGGAGGTACAACAGAAATATTTACCTTCAAAAAATGTAACATCAAAAGGAATTTTGCCGTTACTCATAGCAGCTCCTGAAGTCAAAGAGTTACGAATCAGAACTAAGTTTACTAAATACTATGATTGAATATTATTCATGCACAAATAGTTCCCGTAGACCCGTAGACTTGTACCCACCTGAAGTGTTATTCGCTGCATTACCCGGCTGTCAAAAAAAGTAAAATTTCGGAATAAATGGTGATACAAATTCACTTGATGGAATTATAAAACATTTTATGTAACTATACCTGTCTCCGCCTGGGACGACCACCACGACTTATTCCACCACCTCGCATTGTCTGAACTTTGTTCTTTAATTTACTGAAATTAAATAATATCAAAATGTTGAACTCATTGTCTTTGAGGAGGATTCACAAGTCAACGAAATAACATACATTTATACAAACTCACCTTGATAGTCCAAATATGTTCCTGAAGACTCTCTCCAAGAATACAGAAGCAACGTCACCGATTAATCTAGACAATAATTAAAATTCTTAAATGCTATTGTCTTGTTTCGGCAAATTCTCTTCGAAGAGCAAGTTTGTCTTGCCACAAAGCGGCTGGAACAGCGATTCAAAGGTTTTCAAAGGAGGTTCTTTCACTCGTGTTTGACGGTGTTTGAGAAAAGATAATTTTTGACATTTATTAACCGAGATTCTGTAACACTAGTTAGCTGTTAATTTCTCAACAGTCCCGTAAAAAATGGCAGACATTACACTCAATTCGTATTTGCATCAAATTGATTGTGCTTGGTCAGATGGGAATGGGGACAAAGTTGCTCACCTTTTGTCCCTGAAGGATCCACATGTCCTGAGCGCAAAACTAACAAACAGCGATTTTGAAGAAAATATTCCGGATGTTCTAAGTTCACCATTAGCCGAAATGGTTATTCTTCATTTCAAGTATAATTTTTCTATTAAACTTTATTTTTATTAAATACTAATTTGGAGGTACCTACCTTTACGACAAAGACTCTGCCTGAGTTTTGTTTAAAGAATTTTTTATGATTCATTTATTTCAGAGTATTAACAAATGTCATTGACCAAAATGTTGACGAAGCATTAGTTTACCAATGTCAGTTTGGACAGCTCTTTTGCAAATTTTTACAAAGTCAGAAGGATGAAAATTGGTTACTACAGTTGATGGAGACCATCTGTCATGACCTTCGGCGAATTGCACTCTCCGGTTAGTTTGATTATATTTTTCAAATGTAAAACAGATTGAATATATATATAAATGTATTTAACTATTTTTACTTTATTTTTATAGCTAAAAATGTTGAAGATCCATTAGTTCGATCTGAAGAAAATGCTCCTACTTGTCTTGAGAAGGCAGCGGATGTGATCATGACAATGTTTAGTACGTCGAAAATCATAAACTCGACATTTATTTAATAAAATTAATATTCAACTAACATTCACATTATTGTCTTTACAGGGATATGTGCTGCTGACACGTGAGTATACTATGTTCTATTGAGAGAGAGAGAGAGTAGAATAATATTTAAGTATTTATATTTGTTTTCAGGCATATAACAGTCATCATTTAAAAAATTAAATATTTTCAGACGTGCTCAAGAAAATGATACAAAAAGATGGGGAATGTTGAGCCTTGTAAATTATCTCTTCAAAATTTACTTTAAAATTAATCGTCTTCACCTTTGCAAACCATTAATACGTGCTATTGAAGCTCAAAATTTAAAAGATCGCTTCCCCCTGAATCAAATAATTGTGTACAAATATTATGTCGGAAGAAAAGCCATGTTTGATTCTGAATTTTCCGTTGGTGAGTTTATTTTGATTTGAGCATATTATTATTTATGTTCATAGTCATTAAGGGTACTTTGGGGTAGTATGCTCAATAATACTCGATTGAAAAAAACCAAGTGTCCGAAAGCAGTATATATACTATATTTTATACAACATATTGAGAATTTTTTTTATTGAAATGATTATAGCTGAAGAATGCTTGACTTTTGCGTTTCGACATGCTTCCTCTCGGGATTCTTTGGAAAACAAAAGAAAAATACTGACCTATCTCGTTCCTGTAAAAATGTTTCTTGGTTGGATGCCGACTGCGGAGGCTTTGGAAAAATATGACCTGACTGAATTTTATGACGTTGCTGACGCTTTGAAAGTTGGGCATGTGAGGAGATTTAATGAAGCTCTGAAAAGATACGAAAGGAAATTTATTGTATCCGGAGTGTATTTAATTTTGGAAAAATTAAGAATGATCTTGTACAGGAACCTCTTGAAAAAAACGTAAGTCACAAATTACTTTTGTATAATCATTGACTCGTTATAATTTAGATGAAAACAATTGACTTTAGTGCCTTAATACGAAGTACTTAATTTAATAAGTTGAGCAGTAGATTTGTGTCACGTCGAATGTTTATGATTCATTGTCCTTTATTATTATATTTTTTTAAATACACAGATGCCTTCTGTATGCCAAACACCAGATTCCCATTTCTGTGATGCAAGCTGCATTAAAATGGTCTGGTTATGATGATATTGATGAGGATGAAACCCATTGTATTGTGGCCAACTTAATTTTCACTGGACAAATTCGTGGTTATATATCCCATCAACATCAAGTTTTAGTTGTCGCAAAGTCTAATGCATTTCCTAAGATTTCATTGAGTGAGTCTTGAAAGATCATAATTTTGTACACTGTTCATGTGTGTGTGTGTGATTTTTTTTTTAGTTTTTCAAGTTGCATTTTTGCCAAAAGGAGAATATTTCCCATCACTTGTATGACTAATTCAGAGTACTTTGTATGAATATTTTTTCCTTGTTGGTATTAAATAAGACGTGAATAAAAATGTTTGGTATATGTATTTTAAATTAAAAAAATATTTATTTATTTGAAAAAATCAAAAATTCCTATTTATTTGATGACTTGGCATAATTACCAACAGATATTGTATCATAAATATATGCAAGAGGGAGAGAGAGAGAGAGAGAAAATTCTCAATATGTAATAGGACAATGCATAGAAAAAAAAGCATTGGAGATAGCACGAAAAAAAATGTGACATTCCAAAGTAGAAAGTTGGGATATTTCTTTGAGTGTCAACAAAGCTAACGGCATAGTGGTTGTTTTCTGAAAGGGGATATTTTCATAATTTCCGAGGGGGAGGATGGGAGGAGAAATGTGGAGACGAAGACACTTCCTCAATGAAAAAAGCACAAGCCCCATTCTTCACACACAATGTGAGAGTTACAATCAACCCCATTCACATATCGTAAAACTCGACAACACGCCGTTGCAGGAAGCTACCGTACGACTCTGCGAAACTACTTGAATTCGAGGAAGGCTGAACCAAAATCAAAATAAAATGTGACAATTTTACTCATGTCGTCCAATAAGACCCATCGGATGGTCCAGTTCGGATGACCATGTCATTTTACCTCTATTTAGGTTCAAAACCATTGTTCGAAAATTAAAACGGGAAGTGAAAATAGTCGGGCGGTGTGGACGCCATTTCTTTAGGGGGTGCACATTTTCCCCACAGGACGAATCTCGAGTCTTTCCCTTTCTCCCTTCACTCCCATTTCTCTTGCAAAGCTTTCTGTCTCTTTTCTCCATTTTCAAAGTTTCTCTCGTCCCTTCGCTGAAGTGATTGTGTGCCTCGTGGACAAATTAAAAATTAAATTACAATTAAAGGAAAATAGTTTTGTGGACAAAATGGCACAAGGAGCAGCCTGGCTGTTTCTTCAATACAACAAGGTTTGAAAACTAATTTTTTCCCATGAATTCATTGTAGTTTAATCTAAATATTCTTTGCAACTCTCTCTCTCTCTCTCTTTGGAAAAGAGAGAGTCTTTTACCACATCCTCACTTGTTGTGGATTTTATTCCCATTTCTTACTAAATTAAAACTATACATGTATTGAATACAACTATTAATGATAAATAATTAACAAAATATGACAATTATCATTGTTACTAGCACTTAAATGTGATCGGGGAAGAAGTCAGAAATTCTTTTCAAGGGGAATCTTGTGCTGATGCCAAGATTGTCTGTGACGGTGGATCCATTAGTGTTCATCGTCTTATTCTGGCTTCCGCCAGTCCATGGCTCAAATCGGTAATATCATCAAACTTGTCCTTTCTTTTATTTTCTTTCCTTTCTAATATTTTCCTTCTTTGAAAAAAAAATTCTAATGTGTCAACAAGTGGAACAACAATAATTGTACCTCATCATCATCACTAGTTATTATTATTTCACAAAATGTAAAGTGCGTATGCTTTTTTTTTTATTACAAAATAATTTTATTTTCTCCAGATTTTTGAAGATGTTGTCGCTAGTGATACGTACACAATCCTCGTACCAGATGTCAAGTACCATGATATGCTCCTTTTAATTCGCTTCATTTATGGTGGAGAAGTTCAAGTGCCTCTTAAGGATTTGGGTACACTTCAAGACTTGATTCAACTTCTTCAATTGGATCCAGGTCATGTGAATGGGAAATTTGTCATCGAGAATATTCAAGAGAAAGGGATTTCACTTCCTGGTAATGCTACCACTGTTACTGTCGTAGGGGCACCTAACAGCCCAGGAAATACTAATTTACACTCAAGCTCAAATGGGACTCCCTCGATTCCAAATTCAGTTGAGCCTGATATTGGCCCTTTGCCAATACATGTAAGTTTGGAAAAAAAAATTTTCTCTCTTGGATTTCTCTCCATTTCTTCTCTCTCTCTCTCTCTCTCTCTCCCCCTCTCTCTCTCTCTCCCTCTCTCCATCTCTCTCTCTATTTTGCCTTGGGCATCATTTTAACTAGTAACACTGGTTTACTCCTCCCTCACTTCTCTCTCTCTCTTACATACTACACGTGTACATACTTATATACCACCATTATACGTGACGTACATAAGTAAGTACATTGTGTAGTATGAAAGGCTTTCATTGAAAGCTGCTTTCATTTATTTATTGAACTATGTATATGATATGTTAATTTTTTTGAAAGCAACTTGAGATTACATTAGAGTATATGTAGAAAGAATGCAATGTACGTAACTAGTCGTCATCTGTATGTACATGTAACGAAAAGATATCGGAGTAACTTTCATCTCTCCTCTCTCCCACTCTCTCCCTGTCTGCCTTCATGTTGCTCATCTTTTCTTATTTTGTTTTCACCATCAGGATATTCGGGCTGCACATGTGGAACATGAGAGTGATCTTCCCTCAGCAAATAATTCTATTGCAGAATCTGGTGGGTCGTCGCCAAAGCCCGAAGATCTTTCATTGAATCTATCATTGGGTGCCAATGAAATTCGTATCAAATCTGAAATGACTCAATTAGCTCCAATGACCCTGGAGACTCCGGAACCCATGCCTTTGATGACAAGCAGTACAAATAGAGGTCTGGATGGAAGCTTGCTGTCCACCATTGATAACAACATGGAGACAATCGAATCCGAAGAGATTATGAATCAAGACACTGAAGAAGCGGATGTTGATGTGGATGGTGTTGAAGATTCTCTTGACACTAAATTATCTAAAGATTTGGTCTCGGTTGCGGCCCCTTTTGAATCAACCCGAAATGCGTCAAGATCAGGAGAAAGTATCAACAGCAAGAATGGACGTCAAGGACGGAATAAACGAACATTCTTGTCCGTGCCTTTGAATAATAATAATAATGAAAAAAGTGTTCATGTTCCTCCTAAACGGACTCGCTCTCATCACAAAAATTCAATAGGTAATAATTCGAACAGTAGTAGTACGAAATCCTCCCCAGCCACAACTGAAACCAAAGAAGGGTCTTCCACAACTCCGAATAGCAATCAAGTAAGTCATAATATCAATTCTATTGAGAGTTTGATTTAAATATTTTACATGATGTAAATACAATAATAGACTCTTATGTATCATTAATGAGGACTGTGCTGTAGATTTTTCTTTGATATAAACCCAACTCTCTACTCTTTACAGGTAGCAATATTGGCGAAAGTAGGCACAAAAATTACAAACACTCGGACAAAAACACCTCACTTACAGATCATCCCCGAGTCAGGTGAGTCGTCTACCGATAAAGGTAATAAAATGTTCATTACTAATACGTCATTTACTAATACTTTGTAGATTAGTTATACTTTGACAAAAATTATCAGATCATCCAACTTTACTGCATGCATCTTTGTATGTAATGATGACTGAAACATATATATTATATATATTTATGATCACACCAATATTTGCATATTTTTTATAGTAAAAATTTTATTTAAACGTACACTGATTTATTATTTATTTTACTTATTTATTTTAGGAATTTTGAGATGCTCCATGTGTCACTATGAATGTTCATCCTATGACGACTACAAGAAACACGAAAAAGTTCATCAACCAAAGTATGGTATAGTATAGTATAAGTATAGTAAGTAAGTTTAATGTAGTATTACAAAAGTAGTAACAGTAATTAATAGTAAGAATATAGAGAACAAAATACGATAACGTTATTGTGCATAATAATTAAAACTGAACTGATATACAGTGTGAAAAAATGACAAAACTCATTACATAAAACACTGTTAATTTTTT
>WJFB01002186.1:0-21567 GCA_009870185.1 Pygmarrhopalites habei
GGGAGGCGGAGGTGAATAAGACCAGCGAAAAAAAATGTAAATCATCTACATGTAATTGTAATGACATTGCAAAAGACTTGTGTGTCTGTACTTTGCATGTGTGTGTGTGTACATGTCCTGTCCTGCCTTCTGTGTATGTGTGTTGAGTTGTGTTGGATGTGTGTGTGTGTGAGGCAATGACAGATGACAATCGGCCACCATGTCATCTTCATGCGAGTCTCTTTTAGTCATTTTGATGGGAAGGAGGAAATTATGCTGTAAAGCTACCTTTACTGTAGCTTAGCTGTGTGTAATATATTATTTTTCTTTTCCGTTTTATTATGATTCCCCTCCTCCTCCTTCTCCTCTCTCACATACACACACACATGTTGTCCTCCTCTTTGTCTAAAGTCGGGAATAATTATTCTAATTCTGATTCAGTGTCTCTCTTATGTACCTAGACAGCACACACACACGAGTCTTCATCCTCGTCAACTTTTCGTTGTACAAAGAACGAGAATAAAATTGTTGCAATTTGTGCAGGAACACACACACACACACTATTAGTCATGTAGTCAAGGGATGCAATTACATTTATACACAGAGAGAAGATATGTGGATTCTTCCAAAGCTTTACATTAATACGATAATAAAATGCAAATGCATGGTCCTCTTTTCCTTGTTGTGATGGTGGTGTGTAATTGGTGAGTTGAGACATAATCTAGCATGTCCTCCTCGTCCTCGTCTTCCCTGTCGTCTTCTTCAAAATATGTAAAACGTCATGACCAAATCATATTCTACCTCTTCCTCCTCCTCCTCCTCCTCTTGACTTCATGTGTTCTTGATTTACTTTGATTATTTTTCGGCTAAATTTTTTCACAAATTATCCTCTCTCTATAAATATGTATAGTTTTGAGTTGTACGAATTATTTCCAAAAACTTTACCGGTTTTGACAGTCATGCGAGTGCAGGACATATACACACACATTAGAATGTGACTGTCTAGTTTGTGGAATGTAAATGCTGGAAAATACTACAAAATATCTTTCCCCTCTCTCTCTCCACATACACACACCTACACATGTAAATGCAACATGCAGATACGGTTTGACTTTGACCCAAATTTTTTGAAGATCCTCATGTTGATAAAGTTTCAATGTGGTACATACACACACACACACACACACACAGCTATTTAGATAGGCAGGGAGAGAGGATGACAAGATGGATCTTATCAAAGTTAAGCTCTCATCATTTTAGTCACTTACTAATTTACATTAGTCGCCACCAGTCAGCCTACCCGTCACCATTAAAGAGTGTTGAGGATTGTTCAATTAGATAGATCCCCTCATCCTCCTCCTTAGGTATTAAATCCGTACATAATTTTTTAAAATGTTCTCCCATGATTACGTCCACAAGTGTGTGTGTGTGTGTGTGTGCGAAAAAATCCAATTTTTCCCTCTTAGCCGTCATCGTCCTTATTTGGAGCAAATGTAGAATAGAATGGTTAAGGGAAATATTACATACTCTGACATACGTCCACCTCAAAACAGCTACTGGTATTTTTGGCTACATGGATTTCTGAACCAAATATGGGTGTCTGTTTGTAATTGTTTCCTCCCCACCCGAGTCAACTTGAGTCTGACCGAACACCCGTCGAGTTTCTTCCTTGCTGCTTCTGCTGCTGTGTCTGACAATACTAAATCTAAAATCTTTATCTGGAAGTACCTTTCAAAATAAATTATTGACAACAACTTCCCTTTATCATGTTCAATTAACGTTAGAGAGTAAGGATGTACTGTATTCATTTCCTTTGTGAAAGGTTCAGGTAAAAAAATTAACACATATTGTATTTAGTAGGGAAACATGATAATAATTTTTACTTTACTTCCACGTCCACTTTTGTACTCCTAAAAACTCAGACTGACACACACACTTGAGATGTAGACATAATGTACTTTTTGGAAAATTCTTTCTCCACACACACACAAGACATTAATGTCCCTATTCTTCCCACCCTCCCCTCCCCTTCATCACATTGTTGAGATTATTCTTCAAGACTCTATTCTTGTCGCGTCTTCATTACGAACCACTTGAAATTCATGGGGTGGACGAAGACGGGAAATATCCCGAGATACACAATAAAAGGAATCCTCTAGTCCATCCCCATTCATACTACATTTCAGTGTGTACGATTTGGAAATGGTTTACAAGAAATAAAAGTTTGCACCTTCCATTCACATTATTATTAAATTCTACACACACACGCATTTACACCAACATCGTAACTGCAAACTGGAAGTTTTGGACGCAGTCAGGAAGAACTGTTCATGAGGAATTACAATACGAAAAAATCTTTTTCTTTCTTTCTCTCTCTCTCTTCATTGCGGTACTCAACTCATTGAATAATATCTTTTAAATGATTTAGATTTACCCATCACTTAAGAGGAGCAAGAGTCAGAGAGTCTGCTTTTAAGGATTACTCAATGTTGAATTTAAATACGGTGTGCATTTCAGGACAAAGGAGAGTAACAATGCTCATACACACAATTGAACAACTAGACATTAGAGAGAGAGAAAGAGAGAGATGCACACCATCAATAGAAATAGTTTTTCTGTGTGTGTTTGAGTGTATTATACCATAGCACCAAGTAGTCCTTTGACAAAAAAAACTAAATCTTTGTACAGAAAGTGTGTGTATCATAAATAGAAGTAAAAAAACTTAATGTTCATATGTTGATAACGGAGCACCGTCCAATGAGAAGAGATTTGCCCCGTCAAAATTAATTATTTTGTAACTCTTGTTTGCAGGGAGTCGAAATAGATGCATCCATTGCATCTACTTATGCTCATGAGCAGGTCAAGAACGCATCATAGCATATCAAATAATACCAAAAGCAATTTTTTAAGAATAAAAAATGGTGGGAACAAAGTGTAAAGTGAACTGGTCAACGTTCCTTCGATTGACGGTAGAAATTTTTAAAAGATTTTTTTAAAGAAAAAAATGAATTCATTTTGATTAGGTATAGAGCGTGTCAAGGGAAGAAAAGGAAGAATAGACACAGTCAGGCAAGCCGGGGAATTTACACTGTGTATTTAAATCAGCCTGAGAGAGAGAGAGAAGAATATGCGTAAATGTAGAGTGTGGACACAGTGCAATTCCAACACACACACACACGCAGAGAGAGAGAAGTATTTAAAACATATGTCATAGTCCTATTAAAATGACGTCGGAAGGAACACACTTTTTTTTTCTCAAAAAAAGAGGACATCTTTACTTTTAATCGGATTGCTTTTTTTGCATGCATTCTTTCTCCTTTTTTAAATCAAGATTCATGACAAAGAGCAAGATATTATTTGTTATTGTTATCAGTGTGAAATGTAAAAGTTTTTTGGAGAGGGGGGTAGTACAAAATGTATGCACACACTTTACTTAAACAGTGTGTAGTAGTTTTGAGGACGTTTAATAGAGTTAATCTGTTGGGGATGCACTAAATGCTCATCTGTACTCTCTACTCTCTTCAATATCATTTATTATTATTATACACAAAAGATATCAAATGCCAGCCAGCCAGCCACACACACACTCTCTGTACATACACTATGAAGAGAGAGAGAAGACAAGTGTGTGTGTGTGCTGTTCTTCTGTGAGGCTTTTGCAGTTTTGAGCGACCCAAATGTCCCAAATTTTTCTTCGTTTGCTATAACCTGTCAAGGTTAACTGATTGTTTTTCTCTGTACTGAACTGACTGTTTTACTCTGGTTCCTTTTTCTTCCTCCTCATCCTCGACGTTTGTCTTTGGTCGTCGTCGTCTAGGAATCCGTAATGTAACCCTTTTGCTACAGCTTGTTTTTATCCTCCTCTCTTCTTCGTGTTCGTGTCTCTCTCTCTCTCTCTTCAAGTCCACAGTTGGGTGAACAGCAAAAGGAAAAGGAAAAAGAATTTACTTTTATGCGTATATAGACACAAAACAGGGGGATCATGTTATTAAAACTATCATACACTATTACAGCAAAAATGTAGCCTGCCTGCCTGCCTGACTGTGTGTGTGTGTGTGGAGGATGCGGAGAGAGAGAGGATGATAAAATCGTAACATTTTGTATGGTACATAAGTTGAGGTTTTGGTAACCCATTCCATGGTAATGAGTAAAAGACAGAGAAGACTACTTCCAATATATAAGAATATTGATGATCATAATATACTATACGTGTAATGTAGAATCTACATTGTACAACACACACACACACAGAGTGTTTGAGCGTATCAAAAATCAAATCAAAATAGATCAAGATCAATTCTCATTTAAGAAAGGCGTAACCTATCAATTCACAGATCACGATTTTCAATGTTACGATTCTTATCACTAAATTAAATGATGTCAAACTGTCTTACCTTTTCTGTACACATTGTTTTTGTTAGAGGGCTTGTTTTTCCTCGTAAAGCAAACAACAACAACAACAAAAAACCAATTTTCCTTCAAATATCCGCTTCACCTCAATCAGTTCGATTGAAATCGATAGTGACTCAAGAATTAACAGAATAAAATAACCCGGTTTTCTCTTCAGGAAGAAAAAAAGTTGAAGGTCAATTGAAGTGAAGGAGTCCCAAGAAAATTGGAAAATAACAAACAATGGACAACAAAATAGAAAAACTACTGACCAAAATTCTTTTCTCTTTTCCAGGGTTGTATGAAAAAATACGGTTCAACTTTTCATTGCAAGTTTAATTAAAAATTCATAATTAGTATACGTTAGATGAATCCACATAACATTTTCATTTTACACATATTTTACAAAGTTTAAAGAACATTTAAAATTAGCTGTGGAAAATTCCCCTTATCTTAACGCACTCTGAATGACTTGGACCATTTATTGTCAAATCGAATGAGTCCAACTCGAAACACATGAACAATGAATAAAAATTTGAAATGAAAGAAGGATTCTCTAATTTTAAAACATTTTTGTAGAGAAACAGCGTTTGGGAAACAATCTTGAGGAACAAACAAGATGATTCAGTGAAAAAAGATGGTCTTCCTAATCCTATGCAAAGTCACTGCTCTCCCACTACCACTACGTGTGTGTGAGAGTGTGTGTGTGTATTAAAAGAAGGGCATAAAAAAGTATGAGAAAAATTTCGTGTAAAGCCATGCGGATATAGGATGTACACATGCTGTGCTTGACCCTGTAGTTTTATGGCACGTTTTCTTACCCATTCAATGAATGAGGAGATCGCCCTTTGTCACGATTCCTTTAAAATATCCTATTTTCCCTCACACCATTCCTATTCCTATTACGACGACGATTACGAGAGAAAGAGGAGCTTCCCCTTGTATTCCCCACACTCGACTTTACTACTTCTTACTACTACTTTTGTACACTTTAAAGTAGCAAAACTACAGACAGAGAGAAAAGAAGAATAACAACCAGTCTGAAAAATCATTTCAAACGGCAATATGACACATTATAGTGTGGAGAGACGAGGATGATGATGATGAACATTAGTGAATGAGTAAACATGACACAGTGAGAAAAATCCCCTCACAAGTAAATATAGTCTGACTGCAATGTGGTGGTCATAAAAAACCATATTTTTTATTCCTAACTTCAAACTCCTGAATTTACTTTGACCAAAAAAATGTTAACCACCTCCCAAGAATATGTGAATAACATATGATTGTTTCCCCTCCTCCTCCTCATCCTCCTCTTGTTGTCCGAGTTTTAAATTTATGATCTTTTGACTTGTCGTAAAAATTTGTGAGCTATTTGTACTCATGTCAAAATGTTGTCGGGCTGGACATGGCATTAAAAAACGAGTTGGTCCTCAATCCCAAGTATTTGGACAATTGAGGAGTGTGGGTGTGAATGGATGAGGAGGACATATGGTTTTTTGTGTCTGTGAAAAAATGACCAAGACCACATGGTTTGTTTCTAGTAAATAAATGACAAGTTTGTATCAAATTAATTTTTTGAACGTGTCGTGGTGTGTCTCCTCCTCCTCCTCTCTTTCCTCCTTTAATACACACACACATGTAAAACCACAACTCGCATCAATTCCCCATGATATTATTATTATACACTTTCTGGTGGAGAGGATTCCTCTTTTATCAGATGGATCTCTAGTGGTTTTTTTCGACAGAAAGAGACAGAGAGAGAAAAGGGAGATTGTCATTTTCTCTCATTATCTTAATGGGGCATTTCATTATCCAAATGAATGAAGGATGAAATTTTTTTTTCTTTCCCTGTCTCTCTCAATTGTCCATCATATTCAGTAACATCAACATGATTGGACATTTTGTACCATCATGAGGGAAAATTTAATTAATTATCATGTTCATGATGGTGATTGGGTCACAAAAGTACTTTCAAGATGATGATACGAGTCTTCAGTAGACCCTTCAGTCGTTCCTCTTTTCCCAGTGGAAAGCAAGGAACGACGTGTGTGTGTATGTGTCTGGTGTGTACCTTTTGTGTGTGGAAGTCCATCCATGTCGTATATTATTTACTAACTAATTTTGTACAAGAAGTGCAAACAGGATTTAATTGTACATAATAGCCCATGCATGTTGTCGGTGTGTGTGTGTGTGCCTGTGACTCTGTAGACTCATTTTCTCCCTTGTAAAAATTCTAGGTTAATAGATTTGAGGATCCTCCTTCTCCTTCAAACAAAAATATTTTCCCCCTCCCTTCCTTTTTTTGACAAAGAAAATTTTTTAAAGTTAATTTATTTTACTTTCAAAAAAGTACACAACACATTCAGATACACACTGTATGTGTTTTGCACACACACACACAATTCTTGTGTATGGTAGCCGTGATTAGAACTGACAATGAGGATTCAAGGGGAGATGTACACAAAAAGAACTATGCACTGATTGCATAATGGTGATCAATATGTTATGCATAATGGAATTGGATGCACAAGGAAGGATTAGAGACCACAAAAAAAAACACAAAAAAAGTCTCAGATCATGACTCTGTTAAGTCTCGAGCTGGCTTTACCCGGCTACAGCTGATCTCACTATTAAATCCACGTTATACCTGCATAATGCTGTGTGTGGCTACATAAAATGCATAATATCTGTGTATGTACACACACAGGGCACACACACACGGATGATGAACAGTTCTTCCGAGGAACCCAAGTGGAAAAAAGACGTCTACCATAGCAAACGAATGAAAGATAGGTTTTTTTCTCTCCCTCTCTCTCTCCACTCTAACGTAAGTACGTTTAAATCCTAATCACGATAACCTTAAATAGATTTCATGATTACTTACTTCAACTTGCATGGACTTTTTTCCTTACCTCCCTCACAGTGCAGTGTTGACTTCACACAGTGTTCTCTGTGTGTAGTGTGTACGTGTGTGTGTTGTATGAATGAGCTTTTTTCTGCAGAGACTTCTTACTGGTTGAGCTAGCCACCATCGAATGTGTATTTACATGTGTGTGAGTGTGTGTGTGTGTTGGAGGCATGAGTTGTATACGGAAAGAGAATCTTGTAATAAAGATCATTGGTGCGAGTATATTTTTACTGTGAGGAAATAATACGACTGCACACGTTTCTGTTTCTGCTTCACAAATAAGAGTGTTCTCCTCCTCCTCTTCCTCGGCCCAACGTCACTTTTTTCTGTTCAAAGTTACTGTCAGCAAATGAGCCATTATGTGTGTGTGTGTTGTTCATTGACGACAATGTAAACAGGAAACTAGTTGGATTATTATAAGTGTAATATCATTTAAATGCATTTCCATTCCATAAACTCGTGTATTTACATATTTAAATACGTATTCTCGCGAAAGAGGACGACAATTATAAAACAGGACAACAGTTGACAGTCCACTTGATTAAGGATAGGAAGTGTGGACACAATTAAATCCAAAATGGAGAGACACACACGCACACAATTTCCGGTTTAGTCTGAGACTCAAAAAATAATGGCAGACTGTCAGCAGCTGATGCGATGCGTCTTGCAACATTATTTTTAAGAGTTGTAGGGAGTCATAAAATCCATAAAAATCCTCTCTCATCTCGAATAAAATATTACAATAGACAAATTGAGGTAGAAACTTGTTCAAGTAAAAACTTGTAAAAACAATAGAGAGAGAGGTATGAATTCAGTCATATGGAAATCCAGAAGACTACTTCTCTCGTGGAAAAGATTATAATGTAAAAAGTAAGAAAGAAAATCATTTTGGTGCTATGCTTCATTAAATGACCACCTTTAGAAGGAAGAGAGAGTCAAAATGAGTTTGGCTATGTGCATATTATTAGACTACTCTCCTATAATTACGCGTACATATTTTCTCCTCCTCCTCTTCGTCGTTGTTTTCAAGTTCGACTTTTGAACTTTGATGAGAGAAGGGGGATATAAAAAAAGAAAGAGAGAAGGGATTGAATGGTGTTTGTGTGTGCGATACGGGAGCAGACGATTCCACGAACCTTGTCAATATAAAAAGATTCTCAAATCATTGGTTTTCAAGCTCAGGATGGTACGCGCAAAAAGAGAAGAAGAATGATTCAGGAGAGAAGGAGAGGAAAGGAGAAGAAGAATGTCCTTTGTTCATTGCAAGAGGTAGGTAAGCCGTAAAAGGGATTTTTATACAAAATAAAAAAGGACAGAGAGAGAGAGACAGAGACAGAGAGGGAAAGAGAACGGGAGGACAGGAAATGATTCATTAGAATTAAAATTGAAACTGTTTGTCATTTTGTTTCAAGAAAAACACAAGTGCAAATACGAGTACACTTTGTGTGTGGTTGTGATGGATGAGGGACTGTTATTGCCAACTCTACCGTCTGACTTTTGTGAGGGTCCTCTCTCTCTCTCTCTGATCCTGTCTTGGTCAAAAAGAAAATCATGAATCCTCCGGTCTATGAACTACAGTGTACAAAGTGTCCCTTTACACTACACACTACATGCAGTATACTGTAAAATTCTGCAATTGTACAGTCATCTCATTCAACTTAATTAATTTTCTACCGTTTCCATATTTATGACAATTATTTTTTCCTAGTCAAAACTCTCTCTCGCACAAACTGCAGTCACTACTCACTCTCTCATCCTCCTTTTCTTCTTAACTCCTACTTCACGAATTGCATTTATTTGCACCTACCTATTAAGACTAGGTGTATGTGTGGAATGTGTAGTATGGAAAAAGTATAAGGGAAGGATTGGAGACTCAACCTAAATTTAAATAAATAATGGCTAATATTCAGATCATGAAATTTACTTACCTTAACTATTAACCACTTCTCTTTCTTCTCTACACATTTAAACACTTTTAAATATGTAGACACCCACCTCTCAAAAAAGTGGGGGACATGAGTTTCTTCAGCTTTACAAAAATGTGGATTTTACTAATGGAAGGAGTGTGTGCGTGTGCGTGATTTACATTTTATTCTAATGCATGCATCCTTTATTGTTCTCCACGCGTTCTTCAAAGTAAATGTCTCCAAGCAATTAATCGCATTTTAATTTTTTTCTCTTCTTTTTTTGACTTGCAATGTTAGTGCTATGGCTGGCATTAAAATGCACTGAGCTATTATCAACAGCTTCCATGTTACAAATTACTCAGTAATTTATTTAGTGTCGTTGTAAAGTTAGTAGAGTCTAGTAATAATATGGCCTGATTTAGTTTTCATGCTGGTCTCATCTTTGTTTTTTCTCCTCTCTCCTCCTCTCTATCGTCGTAAAATTGTGTGCTTTATGTATGTCTTTGTCATTTTCAATTTCTCTCTTTTTTTGCCCCTTTGCTTTTGTGACGATGACGACCTTTTACATGGTTGCTTCTAATTTGTCATCCTCCCTCTATTTCTGTCCTATATGACTTGATAATTATTTTGTATGGAAATTATATTCCATATAGTTTTGTTTACATTTTAAAGTCAGCGTGTAGTTTGGACTACACACGACACACACATATTACCTACCTCTCTACTTAGCGTACATGTGTATAACTGATGTGTGTATTTAAATTATCTTTTCCTTTGTCTTTTTCAATATATATTAGGGTTCTCCATAAGACAAGAGATAGGAAGAGAATGAAATGATGACAAACTTTTAAAACTCTTTTTTGCCATGTTCCTCCTCCTCCTCCACTTCTTTTTTTTGAGCGTGTGTCACGCGATCGTCTTGACAATTAAAGATGAGTAAAACTACTATCCATATACTCTCCTCTTTACTTTGCAATTATTGAGCTATCAACTGAATCTACATCCATCTCGTATTTTTATTGCAAGTCGTCCCTCTCTTCCTCCCTCCCTCTCTCTCTCCGGCTGTCTGTCTGAATGACTGTCTCTTTCCATGTCAAGTCCCTTTTCTTCTTCAAAAATAAAAAAAATAACAAGTATGCAAGTAGGTTCAAACTCAAACGACGTCCTAAGTTGAGTCTCCTTCCTCAGCAACAATAAGCAAAGCGCATATTTAGTATATGGGAAAACGGGTTAGTAAAAGTACTGCTTTCTGTACACACACACACAAATTACAGTGGAGTGAAGGGGACGCCAAGATAAAGTCAATGGAGATGAGAGGATAAGCGCAAGTGCTTCTTTTGACTTACTACGTTGTATTAAATTCTCTCATTCTCATTTAGTGTTAGTTCCGTTGACAAATCCCAGTATCCTCCAACGGAAATTCAATCATATCATAAGTACAAAGGATTTTCAAATATTTTGTTTAGATCGTACCATTAATTTGGACTAATTTAATTTGAATTTATGCTCAGGTTATTAAGGTAGTGTGTAAAGTAAAAGTAAGAAAGTAAGTTTGGTTTATTCACAACACTTAAAAATAACTTGTAAAACTTAACAGTTACATATTATGTGGTCAAAAACACAAGTTGGATTTGCCCATATTATGAATGCAAGGTAAAAATGAGGTTCAAAAAAAAGCTTCTTTTAGTAGACCTTCAAAAACTAAATGTGAGGTAAAAAATAGGAGGGAGGAAAGAGAGACGGAATCAAAGAAGAAAACTAAGACAACGTTTGTCATCCAAATTTTTCCACACTATTGAGTAAAAATTATATAAAAATGTGGAATTATTTATGTTCAACCTGTCTCATATTCATAATTCTTTTTTTCACATGTTGCCAATTAGATTTAGCCCGAATGAGATCGTTATATATTTTCACTTCTTTTTTGTCGGTGGTGGCTAACTTGGCTGTCAATTTACCGAGAACTGCGGGGAACAAAATAACAATTATTTTAAAAAAATAAGCCAAGATATCTTGAAATTTTAATTTTAAAAAATAGGGAATTATGTGTGAACAAACCTGCTTCAAATTTCTGTAAAAGTTCTTCATTTCGACTTAGAATATCCCGAGCAAAGGCTTCCGGTTCCAAATTCCGAATATAAGTCTGAACATCCGCAGTCATGGACAAAAATTGTTGAACTTCATCAATTGTGTGACATTTATTCAAATTCTGTCGAATGTAGTCTTTCACATCTTCATCAAATTGTTCATGCTTGTCGATGCCAATGGCAAAAATTTCATCTTCAGCTTTCTCCACGACTTCATCAACTAGCGTCCGGATTCTCGGATGGACATGCTGGAGCAGGGTCGCGTACATTCGGATGAGGTAGATGATGCAGAAAATGAGGGTCAAAAATAAAATTGTGAGGAGGGTGAGAGTGTACAACCAGGGCATGTTGTAGTGATATTGTAGGTATTGTTGAAGTTTTTTCAAACAACCCTGGAAATAAATTGATTACATTGGAAATATAATAACCAATTTCTAATTTTGTGTATAGAATATACAAAGATTTCCTAGTTTTTGTACAAACTTCTTTATGATAGAACCAGTACATCATGTCCATTTTGTCCGTCACCAGGTAACATCTGGAGGTCATGTTCATTCCTAGACCGTCACCAGACAGGAAATTTTGGCAACAGGTTGGAGGAAGGTAGGTTGAATTACTGCGTTGACGTCTGACTCGAGTTAACCATGTCATTGGCTCCTCAATCCCACAACAATGAAAATGTTTTTGGACATGATCAGTGATTAGAGTGAAAGCCTCTTGACCCACCATCTTGTACGAGTCAAGGAGTTCTCGGAGATACTGTCGAATTTCCACCTCACTCGCATGGATCATAATGAACGAACAGAAAAGGCCAACTAGGACCATGTCCAGTAAAATTACAAAAATTGACTGTTGACAATATCATAAATTAAAAGGATTATCATTTCCCATATTTAAAATCAGATATTTTTTTAAAAAAGAAAAAAGGACGGTGGATTGCGGATCTTACAATGATTATGAAGCATCCTCGTCTAAAATATGTCCCCACGATTATGAGAATGGCCAACAAAATTGTGGTCCCTCCAACCAAGTCTGTGAGAAGGCCAAGGGACATTGGCGAATAATTTTTAAATACACTTCGAAGTTCTTCGGTCTCCCTCAAATTCCAAATGAGAGCCACCAACCCTAGAGTCTATATTTGTACATAATAAATTATGATATTTATTTGGAATTATTTTGAAATAGTTTAAAGATAGAATGATACACTTACCAGGTTCATGGGGAAAAATATGTAGGCGAGACAGGACTCAAAGAAAATGACACTGGACCATCCTCGGAGAGAACAACATTGGACCCATGTTATTTTGAATATCGAATCAAGTGTTGGTTCCGAGTCACGGGGAATGAGGATGAAACCGAGGGGAACAATCCCTTGACCACTTTTTGTCTTAACCTGCTTTTTAGACTCATTTGGACGGACTGACTTGACAGATTTGACAGATCCAGAAACGTTGAGTTGAACAGGAGTCGGAGTCTCATTTCTTCCTCCTCCTTCAACGAGGACTGGTCCTAATTTTTTTCCTTTCTTCTTCTTGAGTCGATATTTCACCTTTTTGACAATCTTTTTCTTCTTTTCTCCTCCTCCTTTTGGTTCTTGTTTGCTGTTCTTCTTCAATTTTCCTCCCTTCCGTTCAACTTTAGGTGGCAACAGTAAATCTTCCTCCGTCCCTTCCAACGATGAATCTTTGACCTTTTTGACTCCATCAGCGGGAGTCGTGTCCATTCATGCATTTCATTTAATTATTATGAGTGCAACTAATATTATAATTAATTATTTACACTAATTTAATTAAATTCTGTGAGGAATTCTTTTGCTCATGGTTCAATTCTTTTGAATGGAGCGTGAGTAAAAAAATTTGACTGTGTGTTTTGACCTGTTTTTTTTTTGTTGACTTTGGGACAGTTGCTTGGACATTTTTTTAAGAAATTAATAACGTCGCTAAATTAATTACTGTCATGAGGAAGAAATGTATAAGATATGCTTAGAACGTAAATGAAAAGGGAAATGAATTTTTTCTTCTATTAAAAAACTTTATTAGTTGATTTTGTATTAGAACAGCCCAGAAGGGTCTAGAGTTACACATTTTGTTCATATTTTCATGGATTGTGGGAATAACTAAAAAATATTTACTGCTCAAACACTCTGCACGGTAATATTACACAACAATTTCCCCATTGACCTACAATTCCACATTTAAATTCAATTTATTTTCAAAAAAATGCATGTACGATTAAAATGATTGATCAAAATTCTCACCCATTATACAACAAGTGTCACGTGTGGCATCTCCAAAAGTTCTACCTGCACCGTGTAATCTAAATCCAGGAATGTGACCTTGATAACCTAATAGTGAAAACGATGGGGGAGAAAGTTAGTGGAAGCTGTCAAAAACCTCATTGCTCTAATACAGTCTGTAAATACTGCATTGCTTTTACCTGGAACTATTGGACAACCTGGAACAAATACTCTGTTCAGAAAAAATAACACATTAACAATTTCGTTAATTAATCAGTGTACTTTAAAAATTATTTCTCTCTTTCAATTTACCTTTTATACCACGGCCAAGGACAGGGATGACTTATATCTGGATACTTAGGACCACAACAATCTACACAGGGATACAAAATAAATTGAAAATAAATTCACAAGCATCGCAAGAAAGGACGAGTGACTGACAGAAAACGAGGAGGGGAATTGACCTGGTGGATAGTTGTGTAAGACGGAATTTCCGCAACAATAAGGATTATTTGAAGGTTCTGGAGGAAGAGTTGGTATATTTGGTAGACTAGGTAAAGGAGGTGGTGCAGAACAGCAATTACTATTATTATTATTATTATTATAATTTTCAGATTCACACGAACAACAACCCGCACAATGATTGCAGTTTGAACCTGGATGTCAAAAAATGAAAAATAATTTTTGCAATTAGTAAACGTACTTGTATGTTTCTAAAGTACAATTTGACTTACATAAAAATCTCGAGTTACTCCCACACCCACAGCCAGAGCTCATCTTGTCAAAAATGAGACACTCAAGATGTGGACATGAATGATGACGATGTCAATTTGGATTTTCCCTTGTGTCTTGTTCTCAGCCTCGATAAAATGTCAGACGAAACTTACAAAGTTTTGAAAATAATTATTTTCAACGAGATTTACTTGACTCAATTGGTGTTCGGCCCCAAAGAAATAGTTGATTAAAAATTTTGGAGATGTTGAAACTGAACTTTGTTGGAACTGACCAAATGGACCATATTATATTGTAGACTGGTAAATTTTGATCGGATTCGGTTGACGAATTGACTTTTAACAATTAATTTTTTTAAGTCATCTGATCCGGATAATAATAAGACAGCCGCACGACTAGAATTTTTTGGACTGTTCGACCATTTATTCCCTATCCATTAAGCCAATGCGTTACCAATCATCGAATGAGTGACGCTGAAATTTTAAAAATACGAAATCTCAATTTTTTATTTTTTAGGCATCCATTTTTTATTGGAATTAAAATTTTAAAAATAATTAAAACTTGGGTTGGCTGTAAAGACCATAGCAACTCATTTTAATCCAATTAACAGAGCAGTAGCCATCGTGTGATATTCCAAGCGTTGACACATTGATAATTAATACACCTTCAAGAAAAAAGCATTTACAGTTAACGAGGCAACTTTTCCAAAATAAAAAAAAATTAAAATGTGAGAGGTCAAAGACAAAGGAGGAGAGAGAGAGCAATAATGGCGTCTTCGTTTTTCGGCACCCTCAAATGACTCTTCTCTTTTCACAAAAACTCAATTACAATAATACGTTCGGCGTCATCCAAATGAACACTAATTATTTTAATGTCACCCTCTCTTCTCCTTCTCTTTCTCCACAATGAATGTTGTATTTTAATCAGGGACAGGGGGAAAATGAACATTACTCTCACTTGAGTTGCATGTTTTCAATTCAATGTTATTGTCAGTTTGAAATCTGTAAAACATGGACATTATTATATATTTGTATCAGAGTGTGGTGTTTGTTTACATTAGATGAGGACAAATGAAAATGAACTTGGAGTAATTTAACGAGTTAGACCGTAACGTGGGATCTAGTAACATAATAATTGTAACATCATTATCTTGTTCTGAGATTGAAGCTGAACAGAGAAAGAAAATCATAATCAAGGGTTGAAATTTCATTTAAATTGTGTACACATGCACACACAAAACTGCCTCTCTCTTCAGAAAACATACAGTCTATCTATACATAATATGAAATTATATCTGCATTATATTAATAGTACAAAGTTCAGATTTGGATACAGAGACAGAGAGAGAGAGAGAGGGGTTAAAAAAGGTGGAGGCCCTAAAGTCTCGCTTCGCCTCTTCTTCTTCTTTAGGACTTTAATCCAAAAGAGTAGAGCAAAAACCCTTTCTAACCTAGTGTAAAGGAAAAAATGAATGAATTTATGTGTGTCTGTTGTTTGTCTCTTATTATTATCATGATTGTCAAGTGAGTGAATAGAGTATGGTTTGGGTTAAATACAAAGTACACCCAAAAGGACAAAGAAGTTTATAAAAGAAACGGTTCTTGAGAGAAACTTGAACAGATCCCCTCAACATTTTGCACTCAAAAGTCATTTTCATTTCATTTTTACTTTCATTAATTTCTTGTACTCCTTCCTTCCCTGTACTTAACCTGGGATCAAGTTCAACACACACACACAAATTTGTGTCCCACGTTTCTGTGTTCCCCTCTCCTAATGTCTCATTAAGCCTACATTTCTCCGGATTTTGACTTATTTACCCTTTGTGTGTTCTCTTTCTTGGATAACCGGGAATATTGCCAGTAAGTCAAGAAATTTTTAACTAATTTTTCCTCATTCTAATTGTAGGCTTCTGTTCTGTGTTAAGTCTATTAATACAGGATTTTTGTTTTGGGAGAGACTAAATTCCTCTTTGAAAAATCAGCACGAATGAAATTAGTACAAGTTGTCATTACGATTATTGCGAATTATTGGCAGGATCAGTGTGTGTGTGTGGATTTTACGACTTGTTCTTGTCGTTGACTGGTGTTCCCTCACAATTTTACAGCCATTTAATAATAATTCTCGTGTCTCTCTTCCTCCGCTTTCTATATATTTCTGCCATAAAATTCAATCTTCGTACTTTTTAACTGACTTGTCATTCTTGTTGAGACGACGATAGACGATGTGTAGGTGGGTTTGTTTCATTTGGACTTGTTACACACTTAAAATCCCTCTTGACTGTAATGTATTGGAGAAGAGAAGGAAAACCCACACACACGCTACTTGTGCCAGTAGTATTTTTATTGGACACCTTTGTAAACAATATTTTACCTGGGTTTCTGTGCAACCCATTTTTCATTGTCCCGTCTAATTCTTTGTACCTTGACTAGGTAACTAATTGCATTTTATTATGTACGCTAGAAAATGATACAGGGAATGTGATCTCAAGTTGAAGATGATGATGCATGATTTTGAAAAGACAAGATGCTGATCAATTTCACACACACTGCACTACACACAAGCTTGCTCATCGTCAGATCTCAATTTATTACATGTATTTACTTTCTAATTGAAGTTTTTCAAATGTGTTGGGACTGTTGGGAGAGTTTTAATTTCCAACCGATTGAGTGTAATGTTGTTCATCAGACATACTTGTATTACTTGTATTGTTGAGCAGTGTTCACAGAGAGACATTTATTTTATTGGAATTAAATTGTTGAAGGAGATGAGAAAGACTTTATTCCTGGTATTATGACGATCATGTTAAAGATTTGTGGAGAGTGTGACACTCAATTTGAGTACCAGATATAATGATGGATGGTTTAGTTTCTAACAGTTAAAGTTGACTAAGGAAATGCTATTTGTGCTTTTTTATTACTTTGGCATCTACCTGATGATGGGAATCAATTGCATTTTTTATTCTTGCACACACACGCACACTCTGACTGTCTAATTCGCTTTGCATTTCAACGGATTGCAATTATATATGGATTTTGAAATTTCCATTGATTTATGACGACGACTGTGTGTGTATTCCTTTGGTGAAATCAGTAATAATTAGTTTTTCCTTTCTACAAAGGTTTGTGTGTGCCTGTGTAGCCTCATTTTCCTTTCCAGTCATAATAAGTGTTAAAATATATCTGTCATATGATAAAACGGTTCTTATCGTCATGTAGACAAGATATGAGTCAAGCTCCTTCATTTTGAAAAGGAAAGTTACAAAGTCTAAAAAGATTATCATATATGATATGACATTTTCCCATGGGTTTTCTAAACGGCTTTCAACTTTGAACTTCCCAATCATCACCACAATTGGTTCCTCCACATTGTAGTCAACACAAAAATTTTAATTGTGTCAACCCCAAAGTACAAAATACTATATACTATATAATATTTTGCATGACAGTTTCCTGGCTGCTCCTTCTCTTGCAAATCAATTCTTCAGTCAATCTTCCATCCTCTCCTCTCTTACTCATACACACTTTAATACACACACACGCACTCACTTGACATGACACTTTTTTTTTTGACAACACTTTTCTTTTCCCCTTCTCTCCCTCTCTCTCTCTCTCTCTGTCTCTGTTTTGTCTTCAAGTGCGTATCAACTAGATCATATGTTACTCCTTGTCAAGTAAGATTGAATTCAGTGTGTGTGGCGTGTGTGTGTCACTGTTTAGACTTTTAACAAGTACACAAGAAACAACAAAAGAGGAAGGCAGATTAATATTTGAGGGATGTCTGTCCTAGCCGAAATAATGGCAAATCATAATTATTTATTTTATCCAATTTATAACAACAAACAAAAAAACTCTCTCTACACACACACAACACTTTAGTTGTTGGGTCGTTTTGTGGGGTGTTAAACAAACAAAGAAACATGAGAGGAAATTTACATGGAAAAATCCTTCTTGTACTCTAATTATATAGTTTGTGCGTGTGTGTGGATAGAAATAAAAACTTTTACAAATTCTGTAATATTTAATTCAAAATAATATTTAAAATCAGAATTCACAGTCTAATGACTTTTTATTATTGTTACTATTAACTTTTTGCATCACACACACGCATACCCTTTTAATCAGTATGTTGAATCTGTGTGTCTGAGTGTAGACAGTGTATTATTTATAAATTATAAAGAAAGAGAGAGAGGGGAAAAAAATGTACCAACTTTGTCAACTTGTCATTTTATTTAAATGATATTAATCTGATTAGAGACTGGACAGGTGTGATCATTATAAATGATATAATAGGGACAGTAGTGTATTCACTATCATGTCTCAAAATAAGAGTACCATTTTGCTGGTCATGGCTTTATGCTCTTTCAATAGTGCAAAGTATGTAGACTGCATGTGGGGTAGTGCGAAAAGGATTAAATGACAACTTTTCTCTCTCTTCATAATGTACTGTATTTATATATAATTTTGGTGTTGACAATTTTTACGCACTTGGACGATGGGACACTAAATATAAATATCACCCACCCACGTCCACATTATTTTGTGTAGAGAGAAAGAGATAGAAAAATTAACTCTTCCTGCACACACACACTCACACGTTTCCGATTGTGCTTTGATAAGGGGCTATGCGTATTATAAATTTAAATAATGGTTAATATGAGAACACCCACACCCAGGACAAACGGAAAAAGGAAGGATAATTAATTTAGTTTTGCACGACCATTTACTTGCACATTTAATATGTGTGGTCAAGTCTAATAGAGGGATTGGTACGACTGAGAGTGAGATTACAAGTCGACTACGATCTGCGCTTGGCACAGACACTGTAATTAAATCTGTACTATTATTATTCTGATTCCACAAGTCGGTGACAAGATGGAAAAATTGCATATAATTGTAGTTTGTATGAGTGTCTCAAATTTAATCGTCATCGACGATTTCGCATATGCAACCACATATTTTTTTGTAGAAAAAATCAAAATTGCAAATATTGCACAAGTTACATTTTATTATGAAGCGTCTCAATATGTACGAAATTTTTGCACATAAATTTGTTGCTATTTCCCTGTTGGTTCTGAAAATAAGACAAGTTCAAGATAATTCTGGTCATATAATCCCTTCCTTTTTTACATCCTTAATTCAATGATTTTTGACGACGACGACGATTCGTGAAAAAGTCTTTCACACAAAAAGAAGACAGAGGCACTCTTGAAACCCATTCTTTTTGTTATTCTGTGTCTCTTTTTTATTCTTTTTTTTTGGTGGATGACAAAGGAGGGGAGAGGTGAACCGTGTCACAGTCGAAAGATGTGGAATTCCACTTTCTGCCCAGGCTTTTCTGCACTACTTACTCTTCTCCTTGTTGGCTCAAGTTTCATCTGCCAAGTCACAGGTGCGATCTCTACAGATTCCTCGACAACAACAATATCCTCCCCACCACAACAAGTGGAGAATGCTGCAACAGACGACGCTGCATTGAATTCCTCTTCAGTTCCTCCTCCAACCACCGTTTCCGACTCCCTTCCATCTCCACTCAATGCTGACAACTTTACACCCGAGTCTGGATTCAAACCATCTCCATCAGATTATTCAGGGACCCGGGTTCCCACACCTCTCCCGAGTCCCGGCCCTTCAACATCCTCCTCAGGTAAAACAAAATCTCGACCAAGTCCCCGAATCCTAAAACGTCGACAAGGATTTCTTCCCATAAATTACCCGGGGATTGTTCGTAAATTCGATAAAGAGATCCACAAGTTGGGTACACAACATCCTCCAGCTGTCCTCACTCTCTTTGCTGGAGAACCAGAAAAGGATAACTCAACAGAGGCTGTTAATCCTCTCTACGATCCTGCCCAAGAAGATGGTCCACAACAACAACAACAACAACCACAACCTCACAGTGAATTAAATGGGGATAAACAAACACGGCTTTATTTTGAAGATGTTCATCGTCAACCAAATCCGTACAAAGTCGGGAGTCATCATCATCAATCGTCAGCCCCTACATCATCCGACTATAATGTTGAACCTCATTCAAACCCTGCCCCATTGAGTGGACATCATCCACATTCTCACGAACATGGTCACAGCCATGGTCACAGCAGCAATAGTAACAACAAGGGACATGACATTCCTCTGGAGGTTGTAGAACATCCTAATCATTATTATCCCAAAAATTTGATGTCCAAACAACCCCCACACACTTCATCTTATGCTAATGTATACAAATCCATCCCGGAGAAACATCGGGCCCATGATGGACATCATGGACATGGACACTATGGCCACGATATTGATCTCACGGAACCACATCATCATCATCACCAATCGCATAATCATCATGGGTATCATTTTGATCATGGCTATCACAGGTAATGCCATATATTTTTTTGCAATTGTAGTCAATGTAGAACAAAGCAAAAAACTTCTATTTTATTGAAGCTGAGTTTGTAGTTAGTCGCTTGTCAATTAACAACATTAACATATTAAGGACATATTTAACCTCTAATGTTCTGGTCACTTGACACCAATCACTCCTACACGTACAGTGACTATCGTGGACACAGTCATAGTTCAATCGCTCCGGTCATCGGGAAAGCACTGCAGTTACTGATACCATCTGCTCTTTTCATTACTGGAGCGTCCGCTTTATTTCCTAATAGGGTTCACGTGCCCACTAACTTACCCACCGAGTAAGTGGACTTACAATAACAACGTTGCACTCGCTTTAATTCTAAAACTCATTACGCCATATGGGAGACTTTCTGAGCTGTCGACCCCTTTTTCGAAAATGTTCTCGGAATTCAATGAAATGTTGTTAGTAGGTGCCTTGGGTAGTTAGAAGACCAACTGCGTTGGTCCAGGGTCGAAATGTCAACTGTGACGAACACTGGAGGTCATTTCCGGTCACTGTGGGTGGGACAAACTCGTCCCTCCTGCTCGGTCATTTATTGACCGATTTCAAAATCGTTTTCACTCAGAGGTAGCCAAAGGATTTTTATACGACGGCATTTTTTTACATTTTTGATTTAAGATCTCTGTTGACCTCCAGAGTGACCAAAGTGACAGTGAGGTCAGGACGAAAAGTTGTCCAAATGACATGGAACTTTTTTTAAAACTACTCTAAATGACATTTCAAGTGTAGGTTCAAAGACACATTTTGTCCTAACTGTGTTAGGTTGACCTCCTCGGGTCAATATATGATGACAGTGACAAGCCTCAGTCACTAGGAGATTACACAGCCAAAAATGTACCAATTTTCACAATTCCTTCAATTTCACACTCCCAGAGAGTGTCTTCATCAATTTTATGTTGGACACCATACACAACA
>WJFB01002187.1:0-21565 GCA_009870185.1 Pygmarrhopalites habei
ACACATAGTGGTTAAATTCAGTCAGAGGGGACACACACACGTGCTCAACACGGGAGTTAACTGTCGTCATTTATCCATGTATCTTCCATCTGATTATTACTTGTGGTTGTTTTAGAGTCTCTGCCATTTGTTTATTTTATTCCGGGTTTTAGCTGGGACAAGTGCGAGTGAACAGAGGTGTACATACCAGCCACATGTATAGATGATTCAGTGATAAACATTGTGTGGAACAAAAGCCGGACTCTCCTTGGGAATTGTGTTTGTTTTCTTTCTCTCTGTGTGTCATCATCATTGATAAGACTGAGCTTTACAAAGAATATAATTAATTATTTCTCATTATTTGAGTGGATTTTTCAAAAGTCTGTGCTCTGTGTTGTCTGTGTGTTTCAGTCACTTTTGAAAAAAAAATATTACGACCAAACAAATACTGAGCAAAATATAAAAAAGTCTGTGGTGGGGGTGGGGGTGTCTGATTAAAGATTCGCAGCCTCAAAAAATAGTGCAAGTTCCTGACACTAAATTGAATTTACAACAGGATTTTGTTGTTCAACAACAAGAGAATTATTATCTGAAATTTAATGAATCGCAAATAATAATAGTCAACTTTTGTAAATACTGTCTCAACAGAATTTTTTTCATCATCATTTTTTCCCTCTCTCTCTCTCGACGGACGGACGATAAGCCGAAGGTAGAGAGCATATCGTAAGTGTGATAAAAACTTTTATCTTGACTTATGACTCTGAGCTCGTTCTGCTCTCAACTTGAACAGTTTTACTTTTTTCTATTTCTCTCTCTCCTCGCAACTTCTGGTAACAAATCAATTATATTGTACAGATAAAAATATCATGTCATATCATAGGATATTGTATAACTTTTTTTCACTAGAATATATATGTGTAGAGGTGACGCCAATTTTTACTTTTACTGCTCGACTGATAATTTTTTTATCATTTTTCCCCTCTCCTCTCTTTCTTCTCTTTGTAAATTGAAGCCTCATCATAAATCATATTTCAGGATTTCATTGTGTTCTCCTATTCTGTGTACCAGTGTGTAGTGAGTCCGATAGGGGCCATAAAAAAGATCCTTGATTTCTGTCAGAATCCACATGGACTCTTTTCTCGCTCACTCTCTTGACCTGACAAATTTTTCTATCGTACTAATCTGTTACATATTGTTTCACTACTCACATATTATGTAATCACGCTGAACACTGGCATAATCTAGGGTCTGCATTAAAAGTAAGGGGAATATTATACAAGCTGAAGATAACACATTATGACTTGACAGTAGTAGTACTTTTCAAAACATTAAGTTGTTGGATCCAACTGGTAGTGAAATTAAAGTAAAGAGGGCATTCATAATAACTTTAAACTGATCGTATAAAAGTCTCCTCCCCAGTCTAAAAGTATTCATCCCTTTGATGAGAAAGTTGTACTGAGCTGGATTTTATAAATGCTGTATACGTACATGACGACGACGAGTATATGTGTGTGATAGTGATGGAATATCCCAAGTAAACAAGAGAGAGAAAGAGAGATAGCGTGTATCAGTAGTAGTAGTAGACGCTTCAGGAAAATCAAACAATACATCCAGGATGTACTGTAAAATACATCCAGTCTCTCTTCCACCATTTTTTCTCCTGTATATTTTTATTTTAATAATAATAATAATTCTGCGGGTGTAGAGTATTTGGGTTGACGTGACCGTTTTTGACAATCAGTTGTACGAATTGTTCGATGTTGCGAGAATTTTGTTTGTATCTTCTTTTCCTCCCTGTTTGTAAAATATCCAAAAAATTCTACTCAAAGTCATACATATCACCAAACTTTGTGTAATGATGTCTAAGTTCAGCTTGAATTGTGGAGTAGAAACTATTTTAATATAATGTAGAATATAATTTATGTATGTGTGTGTAATATGAGAGTTCATTTATATTATATGATGACAATGACTCTTTTATGTTACGTAATGACCAGTCTGTGACACTCGGTTACCGCAAAAGGCATGTGGACATATTATATTATTCGTCCCTCATGAAGCGGAAAATATTAGTGGCCTCTTTTCCATTTTGATGGTAGCTGTATGCCATGACACTATATGATTATGATCATATTCAGACAATAAACCGAATGGTTTTTAGCTGTTTCAGAGCAAGAGCAGCCGCGTCCTCGGTGGTTTAGGAAAAGTTGACGTTGTCAGCAGTTTTTGAGGTCCCATCCTCCTCTTCACCCTCACCAAGTCTCCTTGCCTTTATATGAAATATATTTAAGATGTGTGCGAAAAAAGTGCAAAACTAAAGCGTTTTAACCGAGTTTCCTCCCCTCCCTTGGTATCATATGATACTCAGAATTGTGTGGCTGTGAGGGTATGGAAATGGCAAATAGTGAATCTTGCCTAAAATAAGCATAAAATACAGTTGTGATACTTGTACATGACTCTTCACATGAGTACATGTAGTGCACTATATTTATAGGGGAGGATTGTATGGGAAATGGTGAGTATCTCCCTCAGAAATGTATAAATCTTGGAGTCCAGGCATCACCACCCTACACTACTACTTTGTAGCACTCAGGTCATAAAGCTCTATTACAGATGATGATGCATACAGGAGGCTGCGTGTATTAAAATTGACGTTGAAGAAAGGTATGGTCTCGAATGTACTGAACGAACACACACGATGTGGTACACGACTATTTGCATAGCGTAGCCTAAATTTTGCTCGTTAAGAGCAGAGAAATGTTAGATATAGAATGACGAGATGAAAGAGAGAGTCTCTCACTCATAAAAACTTGCAAAGTACATAAATGCACACCCAAGCCATCCTCATGATGAGTTGAAATTCTTCTTCTTCTTTTATTATTATTATTATTTGCATTTCCATTATTATCTTAATAAATCTGCCAACCGCTTGAGTAAAAATGATTGAAATTGTTCAGTCATTTTTGGGTCACCTTTTTTGACGTTATTCACAAATTTTCAGTGCACAGCTCCTTGTATGAATTTTCAGATATATATTTAGTCACTCATGTCAACTGTGTGGGACATTGTATTGATTTTATGATTAAATATTGTACTATTAAGGTGGTGAATTCAATAGTATGAAATGAAGTAGCATTACGGATGTTACTTTCCACTACGTGCATGAACTGCTGTGGGTATTTAGTTAGTTGCATAATATTTTGTTCTTATACTGCTAGTTCGAATATGTACAAGATGTGTGTAGGGATTGGATGTTACATATTTATGCATATTTAATGGTGACATACTATCTCTTACAGATGGATGATGCTCCGTGTGTGTGTGGAAATGAATGAGAGATGAGAAAATTTTAACCTTGCATTATTTATTTTGATTAGGACGGTTGTGTGTGTGTATGGATGGTGTCTACTCGACATGAGTAAGTAATTAATAAATTTCCTGCCTCTGTGCAATAATAAAAATAATCCTGAGAATGCTGACTCTAGTGGCCTATGCTCCATTCCGTTTACTCTTGATAGTAAATAATAATAATACATTTCTACTTTCAACTTGAGTGGAGGGATTTCTCATCTCATGGTCCGTCTGAGTTTGCAATGTGAAGATGACATGAGAGGAAAGAGTACTTCTGCCTCTCTATTGACGTTACGGTTGTCCTAATAGTGGAGGGAATAAGCTGGAAAGTACAATAATAAACAACGAGATGTGTGTGTGTTATGATGCACTTCCCTATATTCTCCTATGCTTGGTTGTTGATTTAGTTTATTTAAGCAAGAGAGTATGGATGGATGCATACATTACACAGGGACACACACTGTACATGTCATGAGTTATAAGCACACAAATTCAAGACGAAACACCATTTTGATGGCTTAAGCTAGAGGAATGATGACGATGGATGCATGCATACCTACTTTGGTCTAGGGTCTAGAGGAAATTGACTATTCTAAAGTGCATGCATTAACTACATACACTAAATATAATGGAAATTGCTTCCCCCTTATGTGGAGGATTTGTGTGTTCGTACTTAAATACTTGGATCATTAGGAGAACTATAGTTGTCCTCCGTATAAATATGCATGGATATTATGGTGTAACCTAATGCCTACATACATTCATAATAATAGTATAACCAGAGTTTTAATAACTACGCAGCAGGGAATAGAAAAGTAGGTATCCAAGTGTGTGGAGAGAGGAGTTGAGAGCATGAAAGAAGCAAAGGCATTATTTATTTTGTTTATACATGTAATGCAGTCTCGGGTGAGCATGGACAGTGTGGAGTGGACCCTGTTCTGTATTCCAAGACTCTCTGTGCTTGATTGTACCGAATTTATCGTCTTTAAATAGGGTCAAAATTGTGTGGCATTGACTTGCCTTCACATACATATAATATTTATTTTATTTGTGCGGTGCTCTTGGTTAAACGACTCCGACTCTCTTGTTCTATGGAAATGGAGTGAAAGTCAGCAGTAAAATATTCACATCCTCTCTATTTTACCCTGCTTTATACGTTCTTTGGCCTCTGTACAAGCACACACATGAGACAACAAACCTTGGTTTCCTGCGGTATCTCACCCTGTCTATCTCTCTCTCTCACTGTCTATTCCATCTAGTATGATTATAGATTTTACTCGTCCATGTTGAAAAGAAACTTGAGAACTGGGTTACGTTTGTCATAGAGAATGTATGGACGAGTCTTCATTTCTCCACAATTTCCCCTTCTGCTCCCATTTACTTTTTTTTAAAAAAAATAAGCTGTTGTTGTTGTTCAGCGTTGGGCCTCCACTTGATTGGATTGTTGAAGAAAGTATTTACAAAATTTTCTACCTACTACTCTTGTTGGCTTTGGATCAATGAAAGTGGAGAATGTTTTCCACAAGATTCTCTTTTTTACTCTTCAACTTTTTGGCAAGAGTATAAGATGAGTGGAGTGGGAAAGCTATGCATGGAATTCTTTCGTGGAAATTCTTTAAATTCATAGAGTCGAGTCCCAAGATGAAGAAGATTCCTTCCGAGGCGATTATTTGACGAGGATATGACCTGATTTCAAACTGATTTTGCTCTTTCCCTTAATGCCCTTAATTATCTTGAATTATCTTGTTCATCTTATTGTTTAGTTTACAGAGTCTTTTTTCTTACCTGTAGTCTC
Source organism: Pygmarrhopalites habei (assembly GCA_009870185.1). Classification (NCBI taxonomy): domain Eukaryota; kingdom Metazoa; phylum Arthropoda; class Collembola; order Symphypleona; family Arrhopalitidae; genus Pygmarrhopalites; species Pygmarrhopalites habei. Next base: position 5,126 of record WJFB01002187.1, read on the forward strand.
TTCGTCAAATGAAACATGTTCCATAGTTCGATCACATGGTTATCATTTCTCCCCAGTATTGATCCATGCCTTCCCCCTTGATCCTCAGAGCTTGGATTAATTAGTTGTTCTTTTCCTGCCATTAATTAATCCATCTGAGGCATTTCTTAATGATTTTCTTCCGCTCACTCTTATAGTGATTCTTGTGTCATATTGCTTCCAGACTTTGTATAAAAGGGACAAAATAACAGACTCTTCAGGGGTCCTTAGTATGATTACTATTCTATTCCTATTCTACCTTACATATCGAGTCATTGTGTTTGAAAACTAAATGTTGGTTCATTGTATAAATACAATGTAAATTTACGTTTTTTAAAAAAGAGGTTTTCTCCATTTTGTAGCTGACAGAGATAGGAGAAACTATCTGAAATCTGAAATGTACTTTTAATTCGATAAAATAGTTGGCCATATATTGCAAGTAACCTTTGATTTGTAACAGATAAGGTTATGAACGTAGTCTCTAAATCGTTGTTATGGACCGTAAGAGTGTAATAGGGAATTTATTTTAAGCAAACTGGAATAGAACATGAGAAGGGTGAGCCAGTAGAGTTGGTTATAATATGGTTGGTTATCTTGGTATTTCGCGTTGACTTCATTGATACTCTAATGATTATACTTTTTTCGTAATAATTACAAAATTGAGGCTAGGGAATAGGGGACATGTAATGGTTAATGATGTTGGTAGTGAAGGAAGAAGGTTCGCGAATAACGAAATTGAAAATGGCTGCTCTATTGAGATAATGATAATGTGAAAATAATATTGCATGGTAAAGTGGAGAGTGGTGGAGGAAATTCCGATAAAAGTGTATATTGGGTTTGATTTTGTGTTCATGCCACACTCTATCCTGTGGTGGTTGTGGTGAGTAGTCCATGTAGAAACTGAAATATTTTACTGCTATGAGTCTATATAGTGTAGTGGATACAAAGTCTTTTTTTGTCGTCGACACTAAACTGACTTGACTTTAGAGTGAGAGAGATAGAGTATGGAGGGATGGAGTGAGGGGAGTATCGTAAAAGTTATTGGTAGTGCTGGATATCACATTGAAGTTAAATGTACGTTAAGTGATATATTGTATGATTGATGATTAGGATGTAGTAATATTATGCGTAGAAAAAGATAGAGGAAAAAGAATATCGTATGAACTGGATATACATGACCAGAGTAGAGTGTGGCTCATGTCGAAGCTTTACTCTGGTCTTGTGCAGTGGTTGGGTTTTTTCACAGAAGAGCGTCAAAGTCAAATGTTGGTTCACTTGAGAGTAACATGTGGACATAAATATGACAAATACGTATGTAATGTATGTATGTGGGACTAGAGTTAGTTTTAGAGAAGTTGATGATTTCAACAAGTTGATGATGATAACGAAGGAAATGGTACATACTCACTGATATACAGACAGGGATCTACTGGAAGTAAAACCACACATTGAGAGTGAGGGAGGGGAGGGGGAGAGCAGTCGAAGAAGAGCTACGGCAGAAAGTGTGTCCAATTTTATTTCGACGTCGGTAGGGTGTTTTCACTCTCGAACCTCCTAGGATGATGATATAGTTAGTAACTTGGATATACGCACACAGAGAGAGAGAGACATTCACAGTTAGGACGGATAATAAGAGAGAGAATGAGAGATTGTGAGTTTACAAGTGTCTCTCACTCGTTGACTTGCAGCATTATCCCATGTACTTGTCACTCAGTCAGTTTGTGAAAAGGGAGCTAGAGAGTTATTTTGTTTTGTGTTTCGTGTTTTGTTGTTGTCGGAAGGAATTCTACCCATCTTCCCTATATAATTATTTCACTCGTTCCATTAGTATAATAATAATAGTGTGAGTGGCCACCATCTACAATTACTTGGATCATCGTACATCGTATCGGGTGCCATGTGATGTGGTGAAATGATACAATAAAACTCGTGTGTGCAAAATATTCTCTCTTTAATTTTTTCATCCATCTCTCTCTCTCTGTTTAAAAAAAAGTTGTACAGAGGGAAGTCATTGCACTAGTTTTTTAAATGTTGGTTACATGAGACTTGAACCATAATCTACTTGTAAATAGAGAAACAGGAGACTTTTCATTTGTAATATTTGCAAGTTGAGTGATAGTGATTGGTGATTATTACGGCGAGGGACTTGTACAAGACTCGCATGTTTTTTTGTGTCTTGGTGGGGCTATATATAAAATAAGGTACATGTTGTGAGGGAGTGACTGAATGAGTGAGGGCTGCCAAAGGGAAATAGTGAGAAGAAGAGACGTAAAATTTATGAGATGATCCATCTGCTCTTTGCTCTTGTACCCTTGTAGTTAGCTGTGAGAAATTAGAACCCGTACTATACATGTAATATTGTAGTTACGCCTCGATTCTAAAACAATTAAATTTCATTAATCATTCTCTTATAATATTAATATTATTTTCGATCCACGTTCCAAATTCAACTTCTCGCCCATCATGCTACTTACGCCATGTGTTGTGTAATAATTAAAATAATATGAATTACATGACAAGTGATGTGTGTTTGTTTCAAACTACACAAGAATATTTTATACCTGAGAATGCTCAGTGAGTGAGTTTTTAAAAGCCTTCTCCTCTTTTGTCCTCAACTGCTAAGTAGTTTATCATTGTTGGTTAGATTGTGTATGGAGTTTTGTATTTATACTCTGCCGTATTCAAAGTGATAAAAGGGTTCGTTACGTTCACTCTGGTGAGTGTGAGTGTGTGACGTCAGCACAGTTAATTCTTGGTGCAAGCACTAATACTACTACTACAAGCAAGTTAAAACGACGTTTAAAGAGAGAGACAGGTGCGTAGTTAATTGCATTGTGCTTAGGCCACGTGAAGGCATAGCGCAACTCTATTATAGCAGCAAATTTATTCTTTCGTTAATTCTTTCTTACCTTGAGGTTGAAGGTAGGATTTTAAAAAATATATAAGGTAAGTTGTTCGGTACAGTTGTGACCGTACCTCTCCAAATTGCTTATTCAAATTTTGTTTCAATATTTATTTTACGACACTTTGGAATGGAGATGTACGATGTAGACATGTATGAATCTCAATTAGGAGGACTTTTGATCAATTCCCTCTGAAAGTGAGCGTGTAATGTATCAAGTCAAATTGAGGACGAACGCTGAGTGATGGCTTGTGCCTTGTAGATGTGAGAGATTCGAGAAAATCGAGAAAAGAATTTGTCAGTTGGATGGGGGTAGTGTGTGTTTCTCAGTGTTATCAGCTGTGTGTGAGAGATGAACGTTGAAGATTATAATAAAGAGTAATCTTGAATGCAGAGTAATATGTGAAATGATTTCATTGGCGAGTTGCTGACATGCGGTTAGTGAGGGAAACATGGGGAACATTAAACACCTCAGTCCTCAGTTGAGTGTCGAGCGTGTATTTGTGTGTGTGTGTGTGCTACACAGTGTGTAGTGAAGTAGTGTTGGTAATAGTAGTAGTCGGCAATATGTTTTTGGAAAGTAAGAGTTTCTGTAGATGCATCATGATGACATTTCAAAGAGCGGGAGGCTTCACACGTACACGGGAGTGAATGATATAGGAAATTTTGGCAATGAGCAACAGAAGTCATTAGAATTGAATAGAGTGACTGACTGACGCAACTCTGGCAAACCGACCGACTGCAAGTTGACGAGAAGTAGATTTTGGCACGGACTATTAGTCGTAGAGGAAGAGAGAGAGAGAGAGAGAAAACAAAATCATAATAATAAAAAATATTCGTTGACTAGAATTATGGGCTGTGTATGTAAGACTTTCAAGCTAAAAGTTTGGAGACTGGAGCAAGTAGCAAAGTTTTTCTAGAATTACTTTTCACGGAAATGCCATAAAGTATATACTATATCATGGGCTTGTAAAATTGATGTGACAGAGTAGTATCAATATTGGATGAGTGTAACGTAATCGAGGCTTTTGTGCTTTGATGACGGGAGGGAAGTGGTTGGTGTTCATGTGATGAATGTGAATTAAAAATGTTGTTTGGTAATTGCATGCATATAATATGATAATGTTTTAATAATACTTTCTTTTGTTTTGTGTAGATCGTGAGGGTTCAGAAATGAGCCAAAGTAATTCCAGGCACCAGACATGACCTCTAGTGAAGCACCCCAGTCGTTGCATTGCCTAAATACCATAGCTGACAAATTGAGTATCTGTTCAAGTCTAAATAATTTGAATAACAACAGCCCAAACCCTACCATCAGCTCCAGTTTAAATTCAATCTCTAGTCCCGTCCATAGTCATAGCAGTAACATAATAGCCAACAACGGTAACTCGGTCTGCTTAGTCAGTTCACCGTCGACGGCCGTGCGAACAACCAACACTGCCATTTCCACCGTCAATCCCAATTCCACACCAACACTTTCATCAACACCAGTATCCATCGGGGGAAACGTGCCACAACCCCACGAGCCACATCTTCATCATCAACTTGTTCTTTTTCATCATCTTCAGCAGCAGCAACAGCAACTGTTCCAACATAGTCAGACAAACGGCGGCACTCCAAACATCACCAAAATAACTGAGAATCATCTGTCGGCGAAATTACTTCGGACCAATAGTGCCCCATATCCCAAGACTCGTCTTCACCCCAACAACAACAACAATAATAATATTCAGGACCAGTCGACTCTTCTAGTGACTCAGAACGGGAGTCATCCTGCCTCCTCCTCCTCACTCTCTTTGATTGAAGGTGTGAGCGGTGGTGGCAGCGGTGGAACTCAGCTAGACTCATTATTATTGGAGTCATCCAGTGGTGCTGGTAATCAAGAAATGTTAGTAGATTGTATGCATAATACACCAACAAGTTTACATCATCATTTGATTACTACACTCAACTCACAAAATATACAACAACAACAACAACAAACGGATTATTCGAATTCTGTTGCCCTGTTGACGGCTGAGCCCAACGGAAACCAAGTAGTTGTAGTAGCTGACAATCAACAATCTTCATCATCTTCTTCGTCTTCTTCCTGTGATTTCAAAAATAGTTTCAACTCTTCGTCTCCCACTAGTGGCATTATAATCAGTGGAAACAATCAAAGTATTGATCATAGTGTCGCAATGCAAACACAGAACGGCATTCTTTCTTCGTCTCCAGGAGGAAGTCTTGATGGACATGACTGTGATGACAAGTAAGTTTATATCTCTCAGTCTCTACTCCAATATTAATTACTCATGTACAAATTACAATTGCAAAGTAAAGAAAAACTGCAATTCCCTCTTGACACGCGCTATTTACCACGTTCCATCAAAATTAGTTTTACAGTCATGCCTCATTTCCCTCGCATACACGTATTTTTGTGGACCTAATAATTTAAAGTCAAAAGTTTAAATATTGAATAATGTCTCTAATTTGTACACACACAGACACATAGAGACACACACGCCGCTGAACCATCTAATACCAGTGTTCATGTAGAGACTGCATGCATCACTTTGTACCCGGGAGTCGGTTTACACTTGAGATGACAAGTTTTTTTAGCCCGCTTTCGGCGGCCTCCAATCCCTATGTGTTGTGTATACCTACATCCAAATTTACCCAGAAAAATTATTTGAGAATAACCCATTAAATTTAGGAATGTTCTCAAAGGATGTAACTCTACTTGTCTTGTTTCATAATTGAATTTATCTCGTCATTCAGTAATTGTTGCAAAAAAATGAATCTTTTGTAGCAGTTGTCTGTCTATTCCTAGGACAAATTTACTAAGACAGTAAATTTTTGAAAAAATTACAACTATATGAACTATATTTTAATTTGAAGTGACATTTGAGTGGTCCAAAGTTGAATAGGGATACTGTTTAGGGTCAGACATTAGTTTAGAATTCATTTACTTGGAAGAGGACTACTCAAAGTATTTACAACTAACCATTAATTGTTGCTATTGAATTGATTTTGAGGAAACATGGATTTCACTTGATTCGAAAATTATACACGGGAGATATGGTCTCGCGTATACATGTAGATGAGGACTGTACAATACAGAAGTCTCTTCTCTATGTTTAGCTGGTTTTAATCGAAACCATAAGTTGGAAACAGTTTCCTTTGATGTCGTGTAACCTTTTGCTCTGGTGGTTCATAATCCAGAATTTCCATGGTGTTGATGGTGGGAGTATTTTATGCAGAGTCAATAGCTGAATACATACCTACAGTATGACATAAATACTATGAAAGAGTGTAGAGGAGGAATGGTGGAATAAACAAGCATGGTGTCTGTAATGACATGAGACCCATGGTAAATTTCAATTAGTCTCTACCACACGAAATCTCAGATTTACACTTGATTTTAACGAGTATTCATAGTAAAGCGAATGTCCTTATTTGCAATTTGGAGAAAAGCCGTAAGTCTTTTTGAGTTTCCTGAAACGTCCACGAAGACACAAACTTTCCCCTCCCCTCTGAGCCAAGTTATCAAAACGTTGTTTGTTGTGTGTGTGTGTTCCAGACAGCTTCTTGTATTTAATGGACTAAACAGTTATATACATCTATATAGAATAATAATAATAATATAAGTAGTGAAGTAGGTATTGTTTGCTTCTTAAGACTATCAAGGCTACCATTTATACCAGTTACGTTTCTACTTTTAAGAGGAGGAAAGTGCTGGCAATGCCTCAACTGAAACCATGAGAAATCATCATGATGAGTCTTCCAAACAATAAACTGAAGAACTCACATTCTTCTTCTTTTTTTGTCTCTCTCTCTCTCTTTCTCTCCCTTTCTTTACCCGGGTCTTTTGTATTTTGTCTTTTGAGAGTTTGTACTCATGAGAGGATGGAGGGACATTTACTGATTTTTCGAATTGATGTAATATATTATGTGTTCGTGCAATCACCAAAGATTTATTGATTTCTGGGGTTAGGTTAATTTCTTAATTTTAATCCAATCTATGGCCTTCTACAAGGCAAGTCTTTCTCCTGGCTCAAGGTGTGAGTGGGTTATTATTATAATATTTTAGATGAAATGGATGGAAAGGCTCGAATTATTAGATTTGTGCTCCTTCCTTCAATCCTATTGTCCTATAACCTATATCCCTAGTTCTAGTATGGTTCATTGATATAGAAACTAGAAAAAGGGAGGTGGTTAGAAAAAGAAAATTTTTTCATTGTCTGTGTATAGTCTATGTAGCCAAAATTTCATTCATAGTTTTGTGGTTGCATTCGTTAGTCTGTAAACGGTAGAGCCTGTAAAGATGTTGTAAGGAAGAAGAAGAGTTCAAGTTGAATAGGAAAGAAAAATGGTTGCAAAGTAGATGAGAAAAAGAACAAAGGGAAAAAGAGAAGACTTGGTTTGACTCACTAAAAATGTAGTAGTTTCAGTTATACTGCCGACAAGAAATTATGAGCGCTGAGCTCTCAATTCCCTATACGATATGATGATGATGATGCTCCTTTCTTTTCCTTGACGTTCATTTTGTGGAGGCTAGGCAAGGAAAAGTGTGTAAGCTACTAGTGGTGGTGATGGTTGTGCAGGAAAAGTGTGTGTGTGTGTATGTGGAGAGAGTCCATAAGGTAATTTGGATCGATACTTTTGCTCGACTTGGATAGCAGTCATGCTTAAAAATCCTATTTACTCTGTATGCTGAGTGAGTGTTTCACCCCGAAACATGCAACATCCATTTCATCTAATGAGCAATACAAAGTACACAGACAAGTAATGTGCGTATGTATGTATACATGTAAGTATATATTTGTATATATATTATGCAGATAGAGAGAGCGAGGGGATCCGGAACTGTGTGTACAAGAAAATACTGTAGGGAACAGTGTTGGACAATAAACAAAGGAAGGAGGAAATATAAAGTGGGCAGAATGAATCAGGTTAGAAGAAGTAGTTCAATGTAAACTCTTCAGAGCAGTTGCTTCAGGACAAACAATGTAGAAAAGGACCAGTTGAGACGATGCAATTCGCCTGTGCAATGTGTAATATATATGGGTAGATACTAGATAGACAAACAAAGGAGCTACTTCTTTCCCTGGGATAGAGAATGGAGGAGGCAAAGAAAAGGTAATTATGATTGTGTAATAATATCAAGAACATACAGAAGTCTTTCCCATACTCCCACATCTCTTCTTCTTCCTGCACCGTCTTCAGGTTAATGTTTCGTTTCATTCAATTTATGAAGGTAGATTTGCGAAAACCAGACTTTTCCATGTTATCATCTTCGCGACGCTACTTTGGTTACTCCCACTTTTTGGGACGTGTTCTTTAGTTGCCGTCCATGCAACGCTTTAATTTAGTTTATTTCCTTGTTTTTTGCTGCTGCTGCTGTTGCTCTCCTACAGTTTCAAGCAGCTGATTTACTGATTTCACTTTGCAAAGTACTGAGCTGCACAACAACAACAACCGAATGTACATGTATTATTTTTGCACGGATATCATCTTTAATTTAAAAAATAATGAAGCTGGGAAAAATGAATATTGTGATAATTGGAGGTAGAGCATAAAGATTTTCAAAGAATTTTATGCTGAATGTATGCTACAAAGAGAAAGACTTGGGTTGATTTGGTGTTGTCTCGCTTTCCGAGAGATTTGTCTCTTGTGTTGCCTCGAGTTGACTGATCTACAACCTATGTCGATTATGCGGCGGAGGAATGCTTGGCAAATTCTTTGTGGTCCATATATTCCAGGAGCAGATTTTGTCAACGACGTCTCACCTAAGGCACTTTCACATTGAGAGTCTATCTCATCTCTCTGTATTTTGGAGACAAGCATCGAAACACAGAGACAGTGGCTTGCCGTTTATTTGCAGCAACAAAATAGAAAGAGAATAGAGATCAAGACCTTAAGACACAGGTTTATCCAAGGCTTCGTATTCTGAACAATATAGGTATATATAGTATATATTTGCCAGACATCGTAAGTCTTTCTATGATTTGCATATGCATGGCATGGCATGGCATTTGATGGTGATGTTTTGTGTGTGTGTGTAGAAAAAAATGTGTTTCTCTGTATGAGCCAAAATTTCATGTCTTTTCCATTATGCGAGGACTGAGAGGACGGCGGAAGTATGTCTTTTCCTCAGTGTTATCTATCTTGTGCAGGTAGGCGGTGACACTAGCTCACATGCTACAAGATGCTGTATGGCGGATACAATGTGATCCAACGTAAAAATGGATACTCCCCTCCGTCTGTTTCCGATTAAGTGACAAAACAACTTTTTCTTGGTCCTTTTTTTCTTTCTTTTTGTTACTCTGATAGAATTGTGTGGATGGGATGTGTGTGTGTGAGAGAGAGAATCCCGGGTTTTCTATTCAGGTATCTTCTATTCTCTTTCTCGGTTGGTTCACGAAGGAGCTCCCAACAGACTCGGGAAGTCTTGATAAGAATTAGCATGAATGTGTGTGCAAAGGAAGGGAAAGGTGCGTATGAATTTCTAGGTGTGTGTGTGCGACAATTTCTTTAGTTGACTCAAGAGCACAGAAGTCGTTCCCTGTCTATCTCTTCTCTTGCAACAAATGTAAAATACAGACGAGATATAAAAGAGAGGGGTGGGGGCATATATTACATGGAATGGAGCACATGTTCCTTTAAGTTGTTCCCTTTTTTCATGTTAATCACTACTCACTCCCGCTGGCTTATTAGGGATTCTTTTGTTGTTGGAAGGAGAGGAGGAGGAGGAGGAGGAGAGGCTGGAAGAAATAGCTGTCATGACCCGGGAAATTTAGGCATGTATTTTATATCACATTTTATACGTGTGTGGATCCTCATCCAAAATATGCATACATGATAGAGATGCAAATATGTGTATTGTGCAGGGAGTGATAGTATTCGGCTGACGGTGGACGTGGAGAGGGGAATTTGGAAGGGAGGCTGTGAATTTGGAGAGTTGGGTATATGTACAGAATAAAAGATAGCGAATTCAGATACAATACTATCCAATTACGGAGGAACTTGTCGTTCCCCTACCAACTCTCTGTTTGTTCTTGCGAATCTTGAATCTTTAGCTGACATATGAGATTGGGACTCTTTCCCGTTGCATCGGCTTAGTAGCCTTCTCCTTTTCCGATTGTAATAAGTTTAAAGGCGGACTTTAAAGGGGGGAGCAGAGTATTACAAAGTTGGTGCATGTCGGGTGGAAAAAGTCAGGAGTGATGTAGGTTGTTGTTGTTGTTGGGTTACTCAAGGAAGGAAGGGAAGCAAAGGATTCACATGTGATATAGACACATACAGACAGTGGATGTGGATATATAGATTGAGATTTTAATTCTGTATCTTAGTGTGCAGCTGCACGACAACTACTACAAATAAATGCGTTCATTCTCTACTCCACTTGCTCTACTACTTGTAGACCTTTTTTTCCCTCCTCTTCGTCTTCTTTGCCGGGAAAAGTCTGAGTTTAAAGTAGCTCAATTTAATCTTATTGTATCGTAAGGTGTGCTCCTTGCTTTTATTCCTTTTCCCATTTATTTACTATTCTTCCAGACAGCTTTTTCCTACAGTTCTCCAACACATTCGCCTTTTCCCTTTGCTCTTGGATGGCTCAGCCAGTACGGCGGCGATGGGCTCGTCAAGATGGCAAAAGGAAAAATAACTAGAAAAAGGAAGAAAGACTCTAGTAGCCCAATTTTATACTTTTGACTTTTTTTTCCTTGAGTAGGATTCGACATGTGAGAGTCTAGTCTGTTAGAGTTGTTTTCCATTCAAATCCTTTCTTCCTTTATGTAATGTTAAATGTTTCTTCTCATGTTTTTTTAAATCTTGGATTTTCAACGTGCTCAGAAAACTTTTAGCCGAGTGTGTCTTATTGAAGAGTTGGACGAAAAGTGTAGGACCTTTGCATATAAGATTGTGAAGAACAAGAGAGGATGGAATAATTTAAATGTTGCATATTTATAATATGTATTTGGCCATTTACTTTTGTTCAAAAATGTATGCGTAAGTGTTTAAGGGCAAGGAGTGTGTACACACCGGGATCTTCACCCAACCATTATTATATACTGGGTATCTTGCAGTATATTTCTCTCCATTTTTTCTGTTGGTTGTGAGTTTTTTTGTGGTGGTGGAGAGCACGTTCGTTCCACGGAGTTGAGGACGAAGAGATGCGGAAATATTGTAGGAGAGAAGAAGCTGGAAGGCTGACTCTAATTGATTCTGACAACAATTTCAAACGAAAATATATTTGTGTGTACATGGATGAGGACAGGGGGCAATATGCCTGAGTCTCCTTCTTCCAGCTATATACAAACTCTCCGAGTTGGGGTGTATGTATGTATGTACACATGTACATGTGTATTTGGGATAGAGAGAAGAAACGTAAATACATCTACATTATTTACGCTTTTTTTTCTGCTTCTTGGTAAATATGAAGCGAGTTCCTTGGAGATTTCCTCGTGACTCGGTGTGTGTGTGTTCTATCTGTGTGATGCAAATTCTGGTCGGGATGGTGAACTAACGCAGCCAGGAGCAGCAGCATCTTCTTAGTCTTATTACTTTTTAAGCTTTTTTAGAAGAAAAGTAATGGAAGAGGCCTCGTTTTTCCTCTACTCCTCCTTGGTAAAGTTTCATCCCAATAGCCGGTATACACACAAATAATTGAGATTTACATGGCAGTTTTATGAGGGCAGGTGAAAGAGAGAACAAGGTAGATTCAAAGACTAAACGATTTACTATTTTCCCACAATTTATTACATCAAATGTATATGAAACCTAAACCCATCACCGGTGTAATCACTGCATATTAATAACTATTAATTCTGTTTGAATTTCAGTCCATACACTATATTGTTCCTTTGATCTTCATAAATATGTATGTTTTAACAATTAACAATCTTTGGATTGTAGCAGGGGGTCTTTATTAATTGAAATGTATTTCCGCCACTGTTAGTCATAATGTTACTTGGTATTTTTTAAAATAAATTTATTTGGTTGTGGGATACGTTGTCGAGTAAACTTATCAAATTTTGTTTTGGTTTTTACATGATGTGTTTGTGACTTGACAGAAGATACAGTTGTGTATTTGTTGGAATAGGATGGTAATATCTCTCTGTAAGAAGTTTAAGTAATTGACACTTGTCCAGACCTACATCCATTTCTAGCCTACTGTCTGCAGTTGTGGGAAAGAAGTCGAGCTACTTGTTTCATTACCGTCGTTGAGGGGATATGTGGTACATTGTAAAAATAATGGGACGATGAGTTTGTTATAAAGAAACCTGAGATGAACGCTAATTGAAAGTCAGCCAGTCGTGTACATATTCGCACCTTCTCGTGAAATGCATCTCATCTCTATCTATCTTCCATTTTGCATTTTACATATTTTTTCTCACTCGTATGCAACCAAGACCGCAATAATTTTGTTGTCATCAAGTTGAACGGAAGCTGCAGTTATTTTTTAAGTTGAAAATGAAGATTTGAATGAACATGAAGGGGAGTGTTGGAGTGTGATTAGTTGGTTATTTTGACTTAAATGACAAGTGACAAAGTTGTTAGTTTTGACTTTATCTTGTAGAAACATGTTTGTTTGGAATTACTCGACACTCTGAACTAGATACTTGTACCAGGGTTTAACTAGTACCATGAGACTGACTATGTTCAAAATGGGTGAAGACTTGTGACGTAGAGGATCCGTCCGGAAATGACAACCAATACTTTTTTTGAAGATTCAAAGAAAACGCATAAAATTATTATGACGAGGTCGGGCGACGCTTGAATTGAATGGTACTATGTTAAACCATGACTTTGTTTTTGCAAGTGTTTCAATTGAGTGAGGTGACACCATGTCAATGTCAGTTGCAGATGTGAGATTGAAATGAGTGGAATAGGGTTGCTTTTGGATTCAAAGTGACTTGTGACTTGGATCAATATCCCTGGAGTGTGCACACTGGTTAATGGAAAGAAGAAAGGTGGATGGTACATTATTTGATTGTTTGTGTCTGCTCTCATGAGATATACTACGAACGAACGTTGTACGCGTATTTATTATGAACTTATAGTACGCCATGTTGAACACACATATCAGTATGTTAGTGAATGCAAACATTTGCTGCTGGTTGAATTTAGTTTTTTTTACTCTCTCTCTCACAAGTATTTTAGTAGGATTGGAGATTGATGTTTCACTTCTCTCTCCTCTGCATATGATGACCGCTCATAATATTTGTGTGTGTACGTGTACGAAGAACCTAAACTGATCGCAGTATGTAAGAAATGTATTGAGGAGGCTTTGATGGAAGCCTTGCCTTTGTTTGCTCTTGTGGTGACTGTGTGTTCTCTCTCCCTCTCCTCTCGTCATCTCATGTGAAGTTCTGTTCTCTCCAGTTTGAGGAGCGTATTAACGATGTGCCTCTATTGGATGGTTCAGAATTGAGCACTCCTCAGTCTAACCATTCCATACATCGGCAGTCGTTTCGTAAACAACTCATCCTGATGTGGATTGTAAATATGAATAATTTATAAGAGTCCACACACACAGCCAACACATCCACACCACTTGCACACACACAAATATCTTGTATAGATCCACAACTCAATAATTTGCAATCTGCACTGCATTGTGGAATATTGTCCATGTGCATAGGAGAATGTGAGCATGAGGATGCGGCACAATTAAGTGCCTCCAAATATTAAGCGCAACTTTGCAAGGGGAAATATTTTAGCAGTCCATGTCAAAGTCAGCTGTTATGCTCGTGAAGGATGAAATAAGAGGGGGAGGGGAAAGAGTTGACAATATGATGTCATGGATTTTATACACTTGGCCACTTCCACTAACATCCAGTCCACCTCAACTTCCACATCCAAGTGAGTCCCCTCTATGAATATTTACACAGGGGACCACTTCCCCCGTAAGCTACTCCTCTTTATCATAGCAACTCAAACTTGGGTCTTTATTTATTTTATTTTTTTTACAGATTTTAAAATAAAGATATCCCCCTTTCCTTTTCCAGTTTGGTATGGCCCTATCATTCATCATGTATTTCTGAAATATTGAATACTATTTAAAAATATTACAAAATTTTTCAAAATGTACTGTACATCTGGCCTGTTCAATAGTTTATTTCAGCGTATTCAATATAGAGCAGAACTGAGAGTAGTAACTCAAAAAATCATTAATCATCTTGTTGGCCCTCCTTTGAGTCTCGAAATAAACTATTGTTGTGATACACTGGATGTATTCTCATCTTTCGTTTTACTCTATTTTTTAGTTACAGGCTTACAGGTGAAACAGGTACAAGGTAGGACATAAGTAGGATATTATTGTTTAATTGTAACTGTTGAATAGTGAGGCTATATTGGTAAATCATTTCGATCCAAAATGTTAAAACGACCTACGACGCCATGATTAATTAAAGTATGACATGAATTCTTCAACGTGTGTGTATATTTTGGACATTGTGAAATACTTTGTTCATATTAAGTTATTGATTATACTGATATAAGAATAAATACTGAACATTATTTTGCAAATATGACGCCACGAACAATAATAGGAGATAAATTTGGCGTTGAAGGTGACACTTTTGTGTAGTCACCGCAAACTTTCTATTAGTGTAATGACAACGTATTGTTCACTTGCCTGAATGTGATTTTTTGTGATTCGTTTGGGATTCTAGCAACAGTCACATTCGTCAGAGATGGCTTCAAATTGAATTTTTCGCATGTACCTCCCATCACGTTTTTATCATGTAGTTGATAAGGAAACGTTGACTCAACTATAATCTTGTCCTCTGAAAAAAATTAATGGTAGCATGGCGAATGTACATGAAGTGCTTTTGTATATATTTAATTTCTTGAATGTATTTGGACGGGAGACTTTTTCCCCGAAATAATGATTTTATTTTTTTCATGTATTGGGAAAGTTTGAAAGAGACTTTGTGACGTGAGTTTAGCTGATGGTGTTGTCAATTCCTTATAATCCATACGTGAACCTAGGTTTCGTTGCAGACTGGGAGGGCGTAGTTGACATTGTAGTATTTACTATGGCTCATAGATTGGAATTGCAGAAATAATAAATTGGTATCAAAGGAGTGTTGAAATACATGGAAATGATAACGATGTGAGTGTGCATTTGGATGTATGGCGGCTATGGAGAACATAAAGGATAAAAATTAAAGGATTATTGGTGCTGGAAGGAACAATAATTTTGTACACTTTTTAACCAGAAAAGTCTGGACGCTGGAGGGTCTGACTTACTGAGTAATGTTGGTATAGTAATAGGCGTACCATACAATACAAGGATGGATTAATATGAAAGAAGATGGGTGATGATATAGTTAGTGATGATGATGGAGACGTTTCCCTCCTGCCTGTTTTCCCAGAGAATGGAGACTCACATATTCAACTTTCTTGTACCAATATACTTATCACGAATGTATTCCTACTACTATCCTATACTCTGTGTGTACACAAACTTGTTTGCTTAGCTGCCCAACTCTCTCTCTCTCTTTCACTCATATTATAATGTAGGAGGGAGGGAGTAGTGTGTGTCTAGTGTGTGTGGAGGATTAGATGATTCGCAGGCACCAACTTGAAAAGTCATTACGGAGAGTTTGACTAGAGGAAAAGTTTGTGCTAAAGTTTCCATTTGAACGCTTCCATTTCCATGGTGGATCCGTGTGGGCTTTTAGTATTATTTTACTTTTAGAGAGAGGGACAATGTATGCAGTGCAGGTGATTCAATGGTGGCAAATTGCGTTGAAAAGTTACACCACCAGTGTGGAGCGTGTGTGAAGGATATATATGTACGTGTAGGTGGGTACATGTGTGTTAGGGATGAGCCATAGAGCACAGAGTATGGATCGATAGGGTATGGCGACAATTATTTAGTTCATTTTTTTGGGAGGGGGAACAGACAGACTGGGACGTGGAAGGGGTAATCTAAGGTACATAGTCGACATTCAGCATCTATGAAATATTGATTGACTAGATGTATACTGATTATTATGTATAAAGTCCTTGTTAATGATCCTGAATTATGCATTCTCTGATGTTGACTCTAAAATAGATTTTAATAAATAGTAAGAGGAGCCAGGGTTGAAAGTACACTTTGTCGCTCTGTCTACTCTACCTTTTGGGTTGATGATGAAAGTGATTATTTTATTCTTTCCATTATTTGGCTTAGGAAACTCGAAACTGTGGGTAGACGAGAACTAAGAGTATAGGAGGAATATCGAGGCAATTAATGATAAGTGCCTTGAAATTGGTGGTTGTACGGCTGGCTATATATCCATACAATTTTGGGGAAAAGAGCTGTCCCATGTCTGTCGTCCCTACACATTCACACACACAAATGAAGTAAATGGTGGGTTATTCAGTTGAGATGAATGGAAAGTAAATAAAGTAATAATGATACGGACAGTGTGTATTCAAATTTCTCTATTTTATATTTCCCAAGTTGGGTTGTTGGTCTGTAGAAATTTGTATTGATTTGGGGCTACGAGATATGACAGTACAGGATGGGGGGGGGGGGGGGG